>PVJH01038309.1:0-17250 GCA_004026705.1 Nesogale talazaci | reverse complement strand
ACCACCACCTCTTCCTCCTCCTCCTCCTCCACCACCATAATTAAGTGAGCTTTGTGTCTTTTTTAAAAATTACTTTTACTGGGGACTCTTACATCTCTCATCACGATCCATACATTCATTCAGTGTGTCAAACACATTTGCACATATGCTGCTATTATAGTTTTCAAAACATTCTTTTCCCACTCGAGCCCCTGATATCAGCTCCCTATTTCTTCTCCCTCCCTCCCTCACAAGGGATAAGTTATAGATTACTATTTTCATATCTTACATCATTCTCCATCGCCCCTCACCCACTTTTCTGTTGTTCGTCCCCCGGTAGGGAGTTATAGATTGATCCTTGTGATCGATTCCCCCTGTCTTCCCCCACCTCTCCTAATCCTTCTGCTATCTCTACTCTCATTGCTGTCCCTGAGGGGTTTGTCTATTCTGGATTCCCTGTGTTGTGGACTGTAGCAGTGTGCGTGCTCTGGTCTAATCTGATTTGTAAGGTAGAATTGAGGTCATGATAGTGGAGGGAAGGAAGCACCAAAGAACCAGAGGAAGTTTGTGTGTTTCTTTGATGCTATACTGCACCCTGACAGGCTCATCTTTTCCCTAGGACCCCTCTGTGAGGGGATGTCCAATTGTCTACAATTGGGCATTGGGTCTCCACTCCATGTCCCCCACCCCATTCATATTGGGTGTGATTTTGTTCTGGGTCTTAAGTGCCTGATACCTGATCCCATTGACATCTCATGATCACACCGGCTGGTGTGCGTCTTCTATGTGAGCTTTATTGCTGAGGTTTGTGTCTGTTAAGAAATTTATCTGTTTCGGCTGAGCCCTGGTGGCGTAGTGGTTGTGCACGGAACTGCAGCCCACTGGGATGGAAGTTCAATTCCAGCAGTGGCTCCACAGGAGCAAAGGCTGGGCCACCTACTCCCACCACCAGAGGGCAGTGATGCTACCCCCCCAAAAAAGAAATTTATCCGTTTCATCTAAGTTATGACCTTTATCAACATAAAGATGTTAGTGATATTCCTGCATTATCTTTACAACTATAGTAGGAGCTATACTGTAAGATCCATGATGCAAGACATCCATATTTGTACCTATTCTAAAGGAAACTGACCCCAAATAATGCTCAAATTATAGAACAATATCACTAATATCACATGCAAATAAAATTTTGCTGAAGGTCATCCAGCAACAGTTGCAGAAGCTGTCAGATGTTCAGGAGGATTCAGAAGATGATGTGGAACAAAGGATATCATTGTTGATGTCAAATAGATCTCGGATGAAAGCAAAAAATACCAGAAAAATGTTTATTTGTGTTTCACTGACTTCCCCAGGCATTTGACTATGTGGGAGCCTATGGGGGATTCCAGAACAATCGATTGTGCTCATGTAGAACCTGTACCTGGATCAAGAGGCAGTTGTTCAAACAGAATAGGAGCAGCGTACATGGTTTAAAATCAGAAAGGGGGCTGAGCCCCGGTGGCGTAGTGGTTGTGCACGGGACTGCGGCCCACTGGGATGGAGGTTCAATTCCCGCTCCACAGGAGCAAAGGCTGGGCCTCCTACTCCCTCCACCAGGGCAGTGATGCCTAAAATAAATAAATAAATAAAATAAAATCAGAAAGGTGCACACCAAGGTGGTATCGTCTCACCATAGTTATTCAATCTCTATGATGCACAAATAATCCAAGACGCTGGATTACATAAAGAAGAATGCAGGCTCAGGATTGGAGGAAGACTTATTAACAACCTTTGATATGCAGCTAGCACAATCTTGCTTGCTGAGAGTGAGGACTTGAAGCACTTCCTGATAGAGATCTAAGATTGCAGCCTTCTGTATGGAATTGTCACTCAATGTAAAGAAAACAAAATTCCTCACAACTAGACCAAAAGCAGAGAAGTTACTTTGAGGACTAAGATATGCCTGACATTGTATTTTCATTGGCCTCATATGCATGTAAAAGTTAGACATTGAATAAGAAAGGCTAAAGAACAATCAATGTGTTTGAATTGTGGTGCTGTCAAAGAATATTGAAAGCACCTTGCACTGCCAGAAGAACAAACACATCTGTCTTGGAAGAACTCGAGCCAGAATGCTCCTGAGTGGCAAGGACATGGGGCTTTCATCTTATGGGCTTCGAACATGTTGTCAGGAAAGACAGGTTGTCAGGATGTCTTTGTGCAGTCCCTTGAAAAGACATCCCATTGGGTGAGGCGGAGGAGCAGTGATAAAGAGGAAGGCCCCTGACACGATGGACCACGGTGGTTGCCACAGTGGGCTCACACATGGCAACAGCTGTGAAGCTGGTGCGCACCCGGGATTGCTCATTCTGGTGCGCACGGGGTCATTATGGCCGGGAACACACTCTATGGCACTTAACAACATAATGATTTTCCCTCTAGTAAAATATTTGCCGAGTTAACAGTATCTACAAATCCCATTATCTTTTAAGCCACTTAAAAACACTTGAACATTGTCCTCTAAAGTCTTTACTAGCAGTTCAGTCTTATGTGCCTCTAATAACCAAGAAGACCTTACTATTTCTCTCATGATTTACTGTTTTTAACTTACGTCCACCTTTTGCTTGCCCCAAAGGAACCCCAATATATCTTATGTGTATTAAAATGTCTGTATTTTCCTTTTCTAGGATAATCTTTACCCTTTTACAATTTCTATTTTCTTATATATAGTTAAATGATTTGTACTATTTTATTTACTAAAAACACCCTTTGTGTCCTAGAGAAGTTTGGTTATTAGCACAAATATTAAAAGGTTGAGATTCAACAATATGGATTCCCCAGACAATATTATGTATATAAATAATTTACTCAATGACAGACAGCCTAAGAGCATATCAGTATTGAAGGATTGGTAGCTATAGAAAGTTTTTGTTATGAGAATTTACATTCAACTCTTTTCTCCCATCCCTACTTTCTCTTTTTTCAAACTAGGCTTATCTCCACTAACTTTGGACCCTAAAACAGCCCACCCAAACCTAGTGCTCTCCAAAAGCCGAACCAGTGTGTGGCACGGTGACATTAAGCAGATAATGCCTGATGATCCAGAGAGGTTTGACTCAAGCGTAGCAGTGCTGGGCTCCAAAGGCTTCACATCTGGAAGGTGGTACTGGGAAGTAGAAGTGGCAAAGAAGACAAAGTGGACAGTTGGCGTTGTCAAAGAATCCATTATTCGCAAGGGCAGTTGCCCCCTGACTCCGGAACAAGGATTCTGGCTTTTAAGACTAAGGAACCAAACGGACCTAAAGGCCCTGGATCTGCCTTCCTGTAGTCTGAAACTGACAAACAACATCGAAAAGGTGGGGATATACCTGGACTATGAAGGGGGGCAGTTGTCCTTCTACAACGCAAGGCCCATGACCCACATTTATACCTTCAATAGCACCTTCTCTGAGAAACTCTTTCCTTACTTTTGCCCCTGCCTGAATGACGGTGGAGAGAATAAGGAGCCACTGCAGATCTTACACCCACAGTAATTGATCACACTGCTATATTAGTTCAGCGTTATTAAAGAAGGTATCCTAAGAGTTCAACAGACTCACGAGTTTCTCTTCACAATTTGTAACGAGCGATGACTAATTCTAATTCTAATTCTCTGGGGTCTTTTAGAACACAGGAGTGACACCCGCGAGACTGAAGCCCACGGCCGTGTGAGTCTGTGATGCGCAGGCATCCTTCACAAATGTGCTGAGAAATTCCAGCTGCGGCTCCCAAACGCGTCAAATCCCACTGACAGCGACCCTGACAAACCCACTGCCACTGCGACCCTCAAGGACAGGGTTTCTGAGACTGTCACTCGTCATGAGTGTAGAATGCCTGGACTTTCTTCTGTAGCTTCTTTCCTTTCCAGAATAATCATTCAAAGCAGATGATTTCCCACATGTATACTCTCTTCCCGGTTTTTACACAAGTTGCATCTCATTGCTTTTCAAGAACTCATGCTATAGTTTTAAAGAACTGTTGAAGGGCTTTATTCAAAAATAAAAAGGAGGAAATGGTATGGGTCCTTTTAGAATCTTATCTTGACTTCTCCCAAGAGAATCTTGGGAAATCTCTCTTTTCTTTCCTTGGTTCTTTCTCCTGTTTAATTCTTCTACAGGGTCATCTCTCCCTCAAATATGCTTAAGTATCTCCATTGACTTGTTTTTGTGGTAGAAGATTTTCATTTTCTCTGTTTATCATTTAAATATTAGTATTTCACATCTTGAACTCTGTAACATGTTTTATCCCTCAGTTCTTAGCAGCTTTAATCTCAAATGCAATCTTAGAATATCCCTATTTTCTTTTCTTGGGAGTCCCTTATAACTGAATATGACAGTCTTTTTTTTTTTTCTTTCTCCCTTCTAAAGGCTGTGCAAGGCTTGTCCTCAAAAATTGCAATTAGAAGGACTTTTTGACAGGACAAGTACCCCCTATCTAGAAAAGAGATAACATAGAATTAGTCATGTTAACCAGTTTTAAGTGTACAATTAAAGTGGTTTTAACTAGGCTGGGCAATCAGCATCACTATTGGCATTTTTTCATCATTTCAAACAGAAACTATCTATTAAGCAATCCCTCCCTATTCCACTGCTACCCTAGCCCTAGATGACTTGTGATATAGTCTCCATCTGATGGATTTGCTTACATCTGTCCTTCTGTATCTGGCTCATTCCACTCGGTATAGTAGATTAGATACTGAGTTGTTAGGAACAAAGTCAGCAGTTTGGAACTACCGGCTGCTCCATGGGACAAATATGAGGCTTTTTCCTCCTGGGAAGAGTGATTGTCTTGGAAGTCCACAAGGACAGCTCTCTCCTGCCCTGGAGGATCACTATGGATTAGAATCCACTGAAGGGCAATGAGGTTGCTTTGGAATGTTTACAAGGTTCATTCATGTTATGTAACTTACTAAAATTTTATTTCTTTTTTTGTGGATGAATCATATTCCATTGTACATGTATCCAACTTTTATACAACTGCTCATCTGTTGATGAACACTTGAGCTAATTCTATCTTTTGGCTTTTTTGAGTAATGATACGATGATCATTAGTGCATGAGTTTTCTGTTTTGAATTCTTTTGAGTATATAAGTAGACTTGCTGTGTCATATGAGAATGCGTTGTTTAACTTTTTGGAGAGCTGCTCAATTGTTTCCCACAATGACTGAATAATTTTACAATCTTATCAACATTTCAGGAAGCCTGGTGGTACTGTGGGTTAGGCATTGGGTTGCTCACCTCAAGATTGGTGGTTCATAGCCACCAGCTGCTCTGTAGGAAACCCCAAATAGGATCACAATGTGTTCACCTTTGGCAATGGATGTTTTGTTTGTTTAATAGTAGTGCATGTAGTTTCCAATGTCTCTGCATTCTGACTAACACTCACTGTTTTCCATTTTTAAAAATAATAACCATCCTAGGGAGTGTGAAGTAATATCTTATTGTGCTTTTGATTTGCATTTTCCTACTGCTTAATATTGAACATATTTTCATGTACTTATTGGTCATACATCATACAATTCAATGGTTTGAGCTTATCAAGGAGAGTCGAACAATCTTTTTTTAAAAAATCATTTTATTGGGGTCTTGTACAGCTCTTCTCACAATCCATCCATCCATCCATTGTGTCAAGCACATTTGTACATTTGTTGCCATCATTATTCTCAAAAGATTCTCTTTCTTTGAGCCCTTGGTATCAGCTCCTCATTTTAGCCCCTCTGTGTTAGTCCGGGTAGACTAGAGAAACAAATTCATAAACACACATATGTATATAAGGGAGAGGGTTTATATACAAGAGGAATGGAACATTGAGAAAGCATCCCAACCCAGTCCAGTCCAAGTCCATAAGTCCAATATTAGTCCATATATATATGAAACCAATCCATAAGTCCTCTACAGACACACAAAGCACATGCAATGACACCAGGACAGTCACAGGCCAGTGGGAGCAGAGTCTTGTGTATCCAGTGGTGGAATAAGTATCTCAGCACTGGCAGGAGTCTTCATGTGGGCTTTTATGACTTCAAGGGTCTGGTTCCATCAGGGTAGGCCCATGTGGCTTCTCCTTCAGAATGGCTCACAGAGAATCAGCCTTGTGTCTTGTCAGTAGAGCATCTCCAAGAGACTGAGTCAATAGCCTCTCACTTCCATGGGGGAAATATCTCAAGATTTCTTAGAATTCTCAGAGAAAGCCATGCCCACACAGGGGTCTCATTGGCTATCTCCAGATCGACAGACTAGACTCCATCTCTACACTTTTTTATAATGATTTAATTTTAGTTCTTTGGTGCCTGAAACCAGATCCCTTCAACACCTCGTGGCCACACAGGCTGGTGTGCTTGACCATGTGAGCTTTGTTGCTTCTGAGCTAGATGGTCGCTTGTTTACCTTCAAGCCTTTAAGACCCCAGGTACTACATCTTTTGATAGCTGGGTACCATCAGCTTTCTTCACCACCTTTGCTTATGCACACATTTGTCTTCAGTGATCATGTCGGGAAGGTGAGCATCATGGAATGCCAATTTAATAGAACAAAATGTTCTTGCACTGAGGAAGTAGTTGAGTGAAGGTCCAATGCCCAGCTATTGTCCTAATTCTAACCCTATAAGTATATGCTCGTTGATCTATTTCCTCATCGTCACATATAAATATATGTACCCATGTACATGCCTGTGTTTAAATCTCTATAAATGTCCTTTACCACCCTCCAGTTCTTTCCTCTATTTCCTTTTACTTTATTCTTGTCCCAATATCATACTCAGTCTCTGTGGGATGAAGACAGGACTTTTTCACAATCATATACTCTAAAGTATCAAGCAAGCCATTTACCAGCATTTAGTGTGTAAGTTAAATGAGCTATTCTCCCTGAAACTCCCAGTTATGTGAGGTCTTCATGTGACTCACGATGAAGCTGACTAAGCTAGCTCTTCTCTCTGATGCTTCCAGTTTTCTGAGGACTTTGCATGACTCAAGTTAGGATGATGGTTCACTTCCCTCGTGGCCTGTCGGGGGGGATTCAAGAGTCACTGTCAATGATTCCTAACAAGACAGACCGTTCACCCCCAGAAGTCCAAGGTCTTTCCTTATCACATCCCTCTCTCCTCAATCATGTAGCCAACCCTAAGTCATTATCACCATATAGCCCTTGAGATAGCCCCCTCTTGTGACATGTCCTGATCGGTGGCAGTAGGACTCATATGTCCCCCATAAGGTTATTTAAGTGGAAATTTAATGTTTGCTTGAGCTCCTGCCGCACTCCTGCCTCTCCTGCCTGCCTCTCTCCTACACCTGAGCGCCAGACACTTCCTCATCATGTAATACCTTCCCCACTCTTTCTCCATGCAGACCACCAAGTGGGGCGGAGGTGAGCATGCTACTGTGATGTGATATATGTCTATATTATTTCTCTCTAGTCATGATCTCTATATCCTTATTATAATAAATAATAATTATCACTGTACAACTGCCTATTGAACCCATGATGTATGCATCAGAAACTGGCCACTTCTGATAAGCCTCCACTTGGGTTTCAGTATTTTCTGTTACATTACTCTTGATCAATCCCTATCGGACTTCTCTCACCCACCTTGTCACTGATTTTGAATCACTTGTTATTCCCTTATCCCTGGGCTAGTCAACACTACCTCCTTTTCCCCTCCTCCACTTCTCATATGTTCCCCACCCCGGAACCATCAGTCCCATAGTTTTCGCTTCCAGACTGTTTTTCCAGCCTATCTTATTTAGATAGACCTGCAGAGGTAATGGTATGTACCCCCAAAAAAGACATTCCAAAATGAAGCAACCAAAGAAAATAAAACAATGATAACAACAGCAAAAAAAAAAAAAACAAACACCCCATATCCTATATATATGTAAAAAGTAAAAATAATTATATAAAAACCTGTAAATAGTTCAAGGTCTGTTCGTTGACCTCCAGGAGTGTCCCCTGGTTGAGTTGGATCCTATTTCCTTTTCTTGGAAGTCCCTTATTACTGTCTCTGTATCTGATACTTTTGGGTTTTTTTTCGTTCTCTTTAAAGGATGTGTCAAAAATTACATTTATCAGGGCTCTTTGAAAAAACTAGTGCAATTACTATGAACAATATAGTTTTATGTGCATATAGGGATAAAACATGTAGTTTTATGTGCATATAGAGATAATATGCATTTATTTATAGCTAGGTGGCATGATATGGCAACATTTAAGAAATTCCATCTTAATTAATTCATAGTTAAAATTTAATCAGGACACATCTTGTTTCTGGAAGTTTATTGTACTGTTGAAGGAAATTTAAAAAGTATAAAAAGGAGACAGGAGAAATAAAAACATCTCAATAGGGGAGGAAAGTAGTTTGACTGAAAATCCACTCGAAGTTAAGTAATTGCTGAATGATATTATTCTAATGAAGCAGTGGCTGCATATTAACTTCTTCTAGGAGAATATTTAAAAATTCAGATTCCTGGACCAATTATATCAGAATCTCCCGCTTGTGGGGCCCAGCTATTTGGAGTTTCTAAAAGCATTCAGGTGATTGAAATGTTTTCCAAATAAAATAATAAAAAAGTTCAGAAGTTCTTTGCCCTAGCCATAATTAGAATCACCTGCAAATTTCAGATTTACAGCAAAGTTGTATATTTGTACAATAAACTTCCATACACTTTCCACATAAAGTCACCAAGTGTTAACATTTTAACATTTTTGGTTGGTTCCTCTCCTCTAATTCCATTTTATTTAAGTATGTGCATATAATTATTATAATTTATGCTGAATAACTTTGTAGGTGTCATAACCCTTTACCCTTAAAGATACAGTGTAAGCAAGGATCTTCTCTTTCATAACCACATTATTAAGTTATCAAAATTTTAAAGCTTAAGACAAATACAATACTGTTAACTAATATACAATCATAATCAATAAGGAAATGTTTTGAATGGCATTTTCTGCACGGTGGTAAAGAATTCCAAGTAGAATGATCAAGAGTATGGGAGATATAAGAACACCTAATTGGTACTTCTAAGGAGCGTTGGGGGCGTAGGCTGTGTGTTGGGCTGCCTAACTGCGTGGTCGGCAATTGGAAACCATCACGCACTCCACGAGAGAAAGTTGACATCTCATCTTATGGGGCTCTCATAAGTTGACATCTAAAGTCTGAGTTTGAGGTAGACAAGTACTACAGAGTTCAGAGAAAGGGAGATCAATGTTCACCAGAATAGGAAGAGACCACCCTAAAGAAAAGTTGTGATAAAGTTGGAGGAGTGAAGATGAATAAGAATGAATATGAATGCTAATCAAAATTAGAAAATACACATTTAAAAATGTTTTGTGGTGATGATTGTACGAGAATTTTTTTTAAAGTACATTAGACATCAATAAAGCTATTAAAAAAAGAATATTCTTCGGGACTGCGGCCCACTGGGACGGAGGTTCAATTCCAGCAGTGGGGCTGGGCCTCCTACTCCCACCACCGGAGAGCAGTGATGCCCCCCCAAAAAAAATAAATAAAAAGAATATTCTTTTCAGATCACTTTGGGGAACAAGGCTAGGTCACAGTTATACACATGTACTCACATTTTCCATTTTCTATGGGGTCCATATTCACCCTCCTTTGGCCAGTTGGTCTTCCCTCATTTACATAAAATCATTGCCATTGCTTCTCAACTTTTTGGCTAAGATCAAGTGTAGTACATAAATCATTTCTTTTTTTTTGGGGGGGGGCATCACTGCTCTCTGGCGATGGGAGTAGGAGGCCCAGCCCCACTGCTGAAATTGAACCTCCGTCCCAGTGGGCCGCAGTTCCACGCACAACCACTACGCCACCGGGGCTCAGCCCCATAAATCATTTATTTCTTCCTTTCTTTCTTTTTTTTTTTTTTTTTGGCATCACTGCCCTGGTGGTGGGAGTAGGAGGCCCAGCCTTGCTCCTGGAGAGCTGCTGCTGGATTTGAACCTCCAACCCAGTGGGTCCCAGTCCCACGCACAACCACTATGCCACCGGGGCTCAGCCCCTAAATCATTGCTTCCTAAGGCTCATTTGTAATCTTTCCAGCTGCTCGTCTCATTTTGATTCCATGTAGATGATTCTTAAAGACTGCTCAAAGCAGATATTTTTTATTAGTTAAGTGAAGCTCTTGTTTGGTTTTAGATGTCTGGGAAACCTTAAGCTACAGGGACTGAGACTCACAGCAACAAAAACATCCTTACATGAAGTAAAGGGTAAAGAAGACCGAGTGAATGTGTTAAGAAGATTCACTAATGTGAAAATCCAAAATATCTTGCAGTTTCTTTGAACTAAGATTTTAGAGGAGCAGTCGTAAGGTGATTGCGTAGTATCTACAGTTGTGTGACATAGCTGGGCCATGCGAGGAGAATAAGACAGCAAACATGGATTACCAGATGAGGACATAACCTAGTCAAGGTCACATGTTAATATAGATTAAATGTTCATAAAGCAGGTGCATAATCAAATGTGGTGAAGAGTGAGGATGGTGCCTAGTAAAAGATATACTGTCGAGGGTCTTAAAGGCTTGAAGTTAAACAAGCAGCCATTCAGCAGAGAGGCAGTAACCCCACATGGAAGAAGCACACTATCCGTACATTCACGAGGAAACATCAGGGCCAGGTAAAAGGCATCAGAAGACACATAACAAATAAAATCATAAGTTTGAGAACAAGGTGGGGGGAGTAGAGCAGAGACCCAAAGCCCATTTGTAGACAATGGAAGAACAATTCCCCCACAGAGGGACTACAGGGAAGGGACTACAGAGAGTCAATTAAGGCACAGGTAAAGTATCGATGAAACACAATATTCCTCTGGTTCCTTGAGACTTCCTCCCCCTACCCCGCCACTATCATGACCCCAGTGCTGCTTCTCATTTCAGACTAGACTGGAACACGTACACAGGGATAGAAAAGAGAAGGGGGCTCATGGCACATGGAATACAGGAAGAGGAGTGGGACTAGCAATATCAGAAGGGTAGGGATAAAGATGGGCAGAGCAAAGGAAAAAGGAGGAACTGATTACAATGATGAACACATAACCATACACCCCTCTTTAGTGAGAGGAACAACAGAAAACATAGGGGAAGGGAGATAGCAGTTGGTGTAAGATATGAAAATAATAATACAGTGATTTGTAATCTACCAAGGGGGTATGAAGGTGAGGTGGGGAGGGGAGAAAATGAGCTGATACTAAGGGCTCAATAGAAAGTAAATGTCTAGAAATGAATGAAGGCAACATATGTATGAACATTCCTGATGTAATCAATGTATGGACTATGACGAGTTGTAAGAGTCCCCAGTAAAATGATCTTTTTTTTCCCCCTATTAATTATTCATTTATTTATAAAGACCATTTTATTGGGAGTTCTTTTTAAAAAATAATTTTTGGGGGGTTCATACACCTCTTATCACATATATTCATCCATTTCATGTAAAGCACATTTGCACATTTGTTCTCTTCATCATCCTCAAAACATTTTCTTTCTACTTAAGCCCTTGATATCATCTCATTTTCCCCCTCCCTCCCCACTTCCTCCTCCCTCATGAACCCTTGATCATTTATAAATTATTGTTTTGTCATATCTTACACTTTTCAATGTCTCCTTTCACCCACTTCCCTGCTGTCCATACCCCTGTTGAGGACTCTGGCGCCTCTTACAACAATTAATACAACATTTGAAGCAAGCATATTTGTACATGTCTTGCCATCATTATTTTCCAAATGTTTGCTTTTTTTAAAAAATTTTATTGGGGGCTCTTACAGCTACTACAACATTCAGTACATCATTTGTATCAAGCACATTTGCACACGTTTCCACATACATTTCCCAACGTTTTCCACTTGAGCCCTTGGTACAAACTCCTCTTTAAAAAAAAAACACTTCCCCTTTCCCCTGCCCCCCCTTTTTTAAATGAATCATTTTATTGGGGGGAGTAAAATGATCTTTTAATAAAAAAGTTTAAATGTTTCATAAGGCAACATTTCCCTGGTTAAAATAATTCAATTGCAAAATATTTTCAGAAGAGTATTATAATACATATGTACAGTTTGAAGAGTAATATTTTTTAAAAACCACTCATTTATGAACCAAATAAGTGGATCTAGAGCAATACCAAACCCTTGACGCCCTCTCTATGAATGACACAGAGTATTGAGGCAATCACTTAGTCTATGTGTTTCCTTGATTTTTTTCCCTTAAGAATTTTTATATGCAGGCTGAGTCCCGGTGGCATAGTGGTTGTGTGCAGGACTGTGGCCCACTGGGTTGGCAGTTCAAATCCAGCAGGAGCTCCCCAGGGCCAAGGCTGAACCACCTACTCCCACCAGAGGGCAGTGATGCCCCCCCCCAAAATTTTACATGCTTCTCTTAGTTTCCTCTAGTTCCTGAAGCCTTCCTCCCTGCCCCCCAACCATCAAGGTCCCAACTCTACCTTGCAAATCCAGATGGACTGGAGAAGGTACCCTGGTGGAGAGGGGAGCTGGAGATATGGGGAAACCAGGATGGATGGACCCCTTCGGGCCAATGGTTACATGGGAGATACTGGAAGGGTGGAGAGAAGGTGGGGTAGAGAGACGGAACCAACTGCAAGGATATACACACAATCTCCTATTTGAAGGACGGGCATCAGGGGAGTGGGTCGGGGGAGAGGTTGGGCAGTGTAAGATATGACAGAACAATAATAATGTATAAAGTATTGAGGGTTGGTGGGGAGGAGAGACCAGGGGAAGAGGGGAAGGGATGGAAAAGCCGATACTAGGGGCTTAAGGGAAAAGGTGGATGATTGGAGAACAATAATAGAAGTGGACATGTGAGGGTGCTTGACACAGTATGTTTATTTATATATTGTGAAAAACTATGTACGAGCCCCCAATAAAATGATTTAAAATCTTTTTTAAAAATTGGGAAGAAATATGTGCATCTGGGTCTTAAAGGCTTGAAAGAAATTAAGTGGCCATCTAGCTAAGAAGCAAGCCCACATGGAAGAAGCACAACAGCCTGTGTGACCATGAGGTGCCAAAAAGATCTGGTATCAAGCATCAAGGACCTAAAAATTATATCATTATAAATGATGGGGAGTTCAGTTTGCGACCCAAAGCCCATCAATAAGGGAAGCAACATCCTCTTACAGCGAGCAGATGAGCCAGTCTAGGTACAGTGTAGTAGCAATGAAACGTGTAACTTTCCTCTGGTTCTCACATGCTTCCTCCCACCGACTATCATTATCCCAATTCTGCCAGACAGATTCGGCTAGACCAGGGGATATACACTGGAGTTGGAAATGTGGAAATTTAGGATAGATAATCCCTCGAGACCAGTGGGGAGTGGTGACACTGGGAGGGTGGAGGGATTGTGGAGTAGAAAGGGGGAACTAATTTCTGGGATCTACATGTGACCTCCTCTCTGGGGTGCAGACAATGGGTGGGGGGAGGTGAGTGCAGTGACACATTGGACAGTGTATAATATGAAGAGGTAATAACAATTTGTAAATTATTGGGAGTTCATGGGGAGAAGGGGAAGGGCAAATATGGGGAGTTGGAATTTAAAAAAATAAAGAACTAGAGGAAAGAGAGAAAGAGGAGCTCATGCTGGGGGTTTCAAGTAGAAAATGTTTGTAGATGAATGTGGAAGATGTGTACAAGTGTACTTAATACGAACAATGTATTGAATGTTATAAGAGCTGTAAGAGCCCTCAATAAAATCTGTATTAAAAAAGAAAAAGAAAATGAAAACAAAAATGGCTGGAAAATAAAAAAATGTAGAAACTTTGAAAAAAATATGCTCATTAATTTTTTTCTATACTGCATATGTATAAAAATATGACTGTTTGGCTGAGCCCCGGTGGCGTAGTGGTTGTGCGTGGAACTGCGGCCCACTGGGACGAAGGTTCAATTCCCACTCACAGGAGCAAAGGCTGGGCCTCCTACTCCCACCACTAGGGCAGTGATGCCTAAAAAAAAAAAGACTGTTTGTGGAACTTCAAATGATTGGAATCATGCTGAATGTCTTCCTTGGCTTTTAAAAATAATGTTGTATTCCATTGTATGAAAAGAAAACAACTAAAAAAACCCACACAAAGCTGTATCCATCGATGTGTGGGGAGTAGAACTGCTTCTCTGGCAGGCTTTATCATGATGTTGGTTGGGTAGGTTTGCGCTGTTACTTTTGGGTTAGCAGCTTACCACAAACTGCTTGTGCCGCACAAGGACTTCTTTTGTATAACAGCACAATCATTTAAATATTCAATTTACTTTTGATAGGTAAGGGTTGTTTCTAGTGCCTTAATGAAAAACAAAACTATTGGCAGCGATGCCGCCGTAGCAGTCTGCGTCTGTCTCCTGGTGCACAGAGACGAGCGTTCCTCCAGACCCCTAACTAACCTCACCGCCGGCCGTTGATGCCAACTCACGATGACTCACGTGCATCATCGACCCACTAAATCATGCTGGAAAGGTCAAAGTGAGGAAAAGCCCCATGAACTTTGGGAGTTCACACGAAACTGTGTCTTTACCAATTTAAGTATCTCATTGTGGCTTTAGTTTGCATTTCCCAGATTATCATTGTAGTTGAACATCTTTTCAAAAGTGGTTTGGTTACTTGAGTTTCTTTTCCTGTGAAATGCTATTTCAGATGTTTCCTCATTTTTCTATTCGGATGCTTGTCTTTTACTGATTGCTGAGGTGGTATATTCTGTTTACTGATCCTTTGTTGGTTATTGGTGTTGCAACTATGTTCCCTCAATTTATGACTGTTTCATTTTTCTTCTTCGGTCAATTATGGTAATTTTGGTGTACAGTGTGTGATTTTAATATCAAGTTTATCTATCTTTTATTTCATGGATAATTCTAGTAATGGCTTGTTTTTAAAATATCCTTCCCTACACTGAGGATTTTTCAAGAATCCTGTGTCAGTCCGTGTAGACTAGAGAAACAAATGCATAGACACGCATATGGATATAAGGAAAAGGTTTATATACAAGAGGAATGGGACATTGAGAAAGCATCCCAGCCCAGTCCAGTTCAAAGTCATAAGTCTGATATTAGCTCATTTGCTTGATACCAGTCTATAACATCTCCTTCCGACTCACGAGGTCACAGGCCAGTGGGTGCAGAATCCCGGCGCTGGCAGGGGTCTCCCCATGGCTCCTCGCTTCCAGGGCTCTGGGTCCATTAACAGCATCCAGTGGTGGTAGAGACAATTCAGCGCTCACAGGGGTCTCCACGTGGGTTCGCCAGTTTCAGAGGTCTGGTTCCATCAGGGTAAGGCTGTTTGGCTTCTCCTCTGGCTCCTTCAGCTTCTTGGATGCTGCCATCTTGTCTTGTCCATAGTTTGTTGTCTCTGAGACTAACTCCCAACAACTGGGGAGATGGCCTCTCATCTCCATGAGGAGAATACTGCGAGATTTCCCAGAAGTCTCAGGAGAAAGCCAGGCCCACACAGAGGCCTCATTGACTACTCAATGGCTGTCTCCAGATTAACAGGCTAGATTCCACCCCTACATTTCAATCATGAAATTAACATAAGCATATGCCCACCACAAATCCCAAATGATCCATAGGTTAAAAATATAACAACAATTTATTGGAAATGTGAAGATACTATGTGATAATGAAAAATAACATCTCAAAAACTTGCGCTGCAAACCACACAGGGAACTGTATAACCACAGAAAGACTGGTGATGTGGGTTCACCCAGGAGTACTTTGAAAGAAAGATCTGGAAGTTCCCTGAAAGATCAGCTATGAGAGGAGAACAACAGCAGAAGCCAGACGGGAAGGGAGACAGGGGTCAGTGTGAGATATGCAAATAATAGCAATCTATAGTCTATCAGGGGGCAGGGAAGGGAGGGGTGAGAGGGAAAAGAGGGACTGATCCCAAGGTCTCAACACAAAGCAAATGTCTAGAAAAGAACCTTGGCGATATTTTTTGTTTTTGTTTTTTTGTTTTTTGGGGGGGCCATCACTGCTCTCCGGTGGTGGGAGTAGGAGGCCCAGCCCCACTGCTGGAATTGAACCTCCGTCCCAGTGGGCTGCAGTCCCGCTCACAACCACTACGCCACTGGGGCTCAGCCCCCATGGCAATATTTGTACAAATTAGTCAGATACCATTGATGTATGGATTGTAACAAGAGTTGTAAGATGGTCGTACAACATTAAAATGATCTTTTAAAAAAATAGACACTGAAGACTCAATGAAGCGCAGTTTTCTATGGTGTTGCCACGAATATCTGGCAGTTGGTTTCATTTTTTAACTTATGCACATTTAGATATTAGTAATACAGTAAGATTGAAAACTAATCATGTATGTCAATAAATTAGAAAAAGAACAATAAACTCTGGGAAGATGGCGGCCAGATAGGAAGCCCAAGCCCCGAGCTCCTGGAGATCGGTGAGTGGGGGTGACACGGGGAAGGGTAGGGCTCTCAAATTGGGTTTTGTGACTCCAGGAACGCTCAGAGCCCTCCTCTGAACCAGGAGCAGGCGCGACCCGCACGCCCGCGCTCCCCACGGACACAGACGGGCACAGACTCGGGCACAGACACTGCCGGTTCTTTGTGCCTGTGGAATCCAGGGCGCCCACTCTGCGACCCTGAGATCAGGGATCCGCAGTTAATCAGCACCCGCGCAATCGCTGGCCAGTCCTCCCCACCCCAAGGTGCCCAGGGGACACTCCACGCAGACCCACACCTCTCGCTCCCCACCCCCAGGGACTCCTGTGTCCCCAGCACAACGGAGGGCCAGCCCCTCCCCCATCCCGGAGGCCCCCGCCCAGGCGCACCTTAAGGGCTCCACCACTGCCCGGGATAAGATCAAGCCATCCCTTAAACCCAAGCCTGCCCAGCTGGGCCACACTTTCTAACAGGAGCAGAAGGAACACCCGCACTCCTCACAGTCGCTGGCGCTCCTCACAGACGCTGCCTGTTCAGGGCGCCTGTCCCAAACCCTGTGACAGAGAGGCCCGGTTTACATTGTCTACTGGATAAACAGCCAGCCCGTCCTCCCCACCCCAGAGTACTAGAGGATTTTTTCCCACCTATCTGTGGCAAGCGCCCCTAGCCAGGAACAGATCACCCAACTCCCACCCCATCCCCTAAACCCACTCCCCTGCTTAGCCAACACACTCCATCAGATCTGCAAGGCCTAGCTGCAAACAGTCCCTGAGGGAAGCTATAATATAAGACCAGCCTCCTAAAGAGAGACCCCAGGGCCACAAAACACCAAGGAAAATGCCACCTAATACGAATAAATCAAACAAAA
>PVJH01038308.1:0-17235 GCA_004026705.1 Nesogale talazaci | reverse complement strand
TTCCCAAGCCCTCCTCCCCTCTCGGTGCCAAGCATGCTTCCTTCTCCTTCAAGATTGGAGGGTCGTGGAGCTCTGCCAGGTGGAAGAGTGCCCCCACCCCACCTGGGACTCCGGAGTGTAGCTTTATTTGGAAATCGGGTCTGGGAAGATGTGATTAGTTAAGATGCAGCCGTTTTGACCTTGGGTGGGCCCCCAGTCCAGTGACTGTGCCCTGGTTAGCAGAGAAGAGGACACACAGACTTGCAAAAGGAGGAAACTGTGTGACGGCCGAGGCGGGGCTGAGAGAGATGCAGCTCTCAGCCAAGGGTGTGCAGGAGGGCTGCCTCGGAGAGAGGCAGGGAGCAGGCCCTCCTGCCGAGCTTCCAGAAGGACCCAGCCCTGTTGTTCTCTTGATCACCTGAACCGCGAGAGCATCCAGTCATGATTTTCAGCCACCATGTTGGTAGGTGTGGTTGAGGTATTTCCAATTCATAGCGACTTCTTGTCTTGCGGCAGAATGGAATGCTGCCTGACCCTGCACGCTTCTCCTCACGGGCATTGCTGTTTGAGGTCACTCTTGTGGTCTCTGTGCCAATCCATCATGTGGGTGTGGGCTTTCTGTGTTGTCGACTCCCACTTTACCAGGCACGGTGGTGCCCTTCTCCAGGGGCTGGTGCCCCTGATAAAATGCCCCCAGGTGGTGAGATGGCCTCATGTCTATGGGACGTGTTGGCTGTACGTCTCCAAGACAAGCGTGCTTGCTCTCTGGCGTGTCAGTGGTACGTTCCATCTGCTGTGCCAACCGTCTAACTCAAAGGTGTCCTTGGAGGCCAGTGAAAATCACCTGCCCCCAGATGCACCTGTGTCCTCCGGGGGACACGTCTGCTCTTGACTCCTGGCACGGACGTGGGCCCACGCACTGTGAGGTCTTTTCTGTTTATTGTGAGGTTGCTTGCTGGGTCCACACGGAAGGCTTGGCAGGCCTGGGGAACAGATTCACTGCTCTCAGCAGGTTCCTTTGTTCTCCAGTGTGCCTCGGGGGCCTTCTCAGAGGTTCTCCCTGTATGCTCCTGCCCTGCGCGTGGCCAGTCTCCCAGTCAGTGGCACGAACAAGTGCTGGTTCATATGGAGGAGGCAGTGGTCAGGCATCAGGGTAGGTGTTAGGAAGAGCTCAAGGCTCACCTGTCAAGACAAGTACGATGTCACTGCAGCCTCGGGCTGTCAGGTGAGCAGGTGTCTTGAAGCTGCATTGAGCCAGGACCTCTCCTGGCAGCCAGGCAATTAGCCAGGTGGAGAAGGGCAATCAGATGGTGAAAGCGGAATTTTTAGGAGGTCTGCCTGCGTGGGTGTGGACAGGATAGGGATAGCTGGTTTCTGTTTGTCCCACAAGCTTAGAATAGTCTTTATGTTTTCAGACGATTGAAAAAGCATTTTGTGACATACGGAAAGGAGGTGCATGCCCGCATTCCATGCTCACAAGTAAAGTGTGCTTAGAACCTGGCCTCAATGATTCATGACTCTTGGCTGCTTTTCCAATGACATGATGACAGAGGTCGTCGCACCCAGGTGCCAAAGCTGCTCTGTTTATGACTGGCCCCTTTATGGAAAGAGCTTCTGGAGCCCTAAGGAGCTCTGGTGGGCGGTGGGTTCTATACTGGGTGGCCTACCACAAGGCCACAGCTCGGATTTACCAGTGGCTTTGAGGGAGGAAGATGAGGATCTCTGCTCCTGAACAGAGTTACAGCCTCGTCATGGCTGTACCGGGTGGCTGTGAATCAGAAGGGACTCCTGCCGGCGCTTAGGAGTTTGGTACTGAGAACCGCTGCTGGTCCATTTGGTAAAGCACTCACGCAGATGCTGACCAACAGGCCACGAGCCACTCCTCAGGAAGCAGATGCGGAGGGCTGCTTCCACGAGGAGGACTGCCCTGGGAGCCTGGGGGCTGGTTCCACTCTCTCCTTCCTCCAGGGCACTGCGAGGCTGAGTGGGCTGGAGGGCAGCATCTGTTCTGCAGAGGAGGCTGGGAGGAAGGGTGGAGGAGGAGCGGCCGGAGGAGGCTGCCTTCTCTGCGGCTGCAGGTCCTAAAGGGCGTGCTCGTGTTGGAGCTCTTTCCTGCCTTTGAGGAGGAGTCGTGGATCCGATGACTCCTTTCGGGCTGAGTCAGGGGAAGGTTGGGAGGTCAACTCCCTGGGCTGCCCCCTGACTACTCGGGTGGAGTGCCGGCCACGGGCATTCTGAGCCTGGCAAGACACAAAGAGGGAGGACAAGGAGAAGGGGAGCTCCAAGGTCCGGGGACATGCGTGCCATGCGCCCAGTTTTAGGAGTGCCTCAGTGGTAGGGCACCTGTCTTCCAGGTGGGACCTGGGTCTCGTTCCTGACCACTCACCACGAAGGCCAAAGTGCATTTTCCAGGCCGTGAGAGACTAGGAAGAAAGGTCTGGCAATCTACTGTTAGAAAAGCCAGCCAGAGAAGAACCTAGGATGCATCTAGGGTGGTGCTGAGCCAACCAACATTACCTTCTGTTCAGCCTGGGCCTTCCTGAATGCAGGGTGGACTCCGAGGGAGCTAACAGCAGCAGCAGCAACAGCAACAACAACTAGTGCTGGTTGCTGTGAATCAGAGAGAAGCGCCGTCTGAGAATCTCACCGCTAGCATCGATGACTGTATTACCCCATTTGATGGGGTGGAACAGCAGTGTTGTATGTGAATGGCTTTATTGGATTGTGTACGATACTGCCCCCTCAAAACCCTCAAAATTATTATAGGAAAAAAAAAAGGTTCTTAGGGGGTTGGGTGGGGGAGGGAAGGGTAAGAGGGGAGCTGATATCAAGGAATGCAAGAAGAAAGAAAAGGTTTGAAATTGATTGTGGTAGCGATTGCATAGTACTACGTGATATATTGAACTATGGAGTGCTATATCTGTAAGAGCTCCTGATAAAATGATAAATAAAAACATTTAAGATCTCACCACTAAAAAAAAGAGATCTTACCATTTCTGTACAAAATGAACTTTCTTTTGAAATGAATATAGAGAGGGTCTTGTCTTGGCCTCTGACCTTGCAGGTGAGAAAGCCCAAGTGTCGGATGGATGAATCTACCAAAGCTGGTTGATGGTAGACTTGAATTTTAATTGCAGGCTTCATGATATTATTACACAATTCTTAATTTGGTGTGTGTGTGTGTGGGGGGGGGGGGCGGTGCACATCCCTGTGCCTGGCTATGAGCCAGATGCTTTTAGGTGGGCTTGACTTTAGTACAGCTTTGGGAAGTTCTTGTTCCTGTTTTACAGATGAGGAAAGTGAGGTTGGGAAAGACCAACTTCCCCACCGCCCAGCAACTAGAAATGGTGGCCAGGCCCTGGTCGGTCTGACTTCAGAGCCTGTGTACTTAACTGCTTCCCGGGGACGGTTCCCACACTGTGTGCAGCAGTGCATTCTGGGTTTTGATCACTCATCATGCACACCGACTCCCTGCTGGAAGCCAGGAGCGCACCTGGCTTGGTGCAGACAGGTGGGAGACCACCTTGGTTTTGTGAACTCACTCACCTGTGGTTTATCCTTCCCTCCTGGCTTGGCCTCAGGCCCCGGGCTCCCTTCTCCAGAAAGAGGCCCTTCTCCCCAGACAGAGTGGATGCCTTCCATCTTGGGACTGCTGTGGCCTCCCATGCTCTGCTCTGAACTCGTGACACCCTGTTGTGTCGCCCTTGGACTCTGAGACTGAGGGTAGAGGCCTTCTATCTTGCATTCCTGCTATCTCAGTCCAGAGCCTGTCCTCTTGGGGGCTCTCAGCCGCATGCTGAAGGTGTGAACCAACATATGTATGTAGACCTGTGTTGTAGATGGTCCTCAGACTGTATTGTATAAAAGAATCACTCAGTGCAAAAATATGGAAACAGGTAGCAGTAATGGTTGAGCGGGATGATGAAAGAAATCCATGCCACAGAGTTGCACGTGTATAAGACATTGCGCTGGCAAATGCCTCCTTACAATGGACAGACAACTAAAAAAAAAAAGGAAGGAAATGAGTCATGGGAGGAACGTGTTAGGGACCCACATTTTTGCATTCAAGCCTCCGTTGGGAGACTCGAAGGTTTGCCGTGGGAGCCCGGAACCTGGGTGCTCTCGGGTGCCCTGGTGTGTCTGGTGGGGAGTGGTCTGCAAGCCACCCTTGGGGAGGCACCCAATGTTAAAAACAGTACTCCATTCATTTGCCTGCTCCAAGCCACCGGCCGCGGGTCCCCTCCTGCCTGTGACAGGTCCGGATGTGGGCCAGTGCCCAGCCGAGGGAAAATGAACAGTGTCGTCTCCTGGTGCCTAGAACAGTCTGAGTCAGTGACATGTGGCAGCCGGTCAGGCAGAAGGGAACTCCCACGGCTGTGCCGAATGGCGCTGGGAACGGTGTTGGCAAGGAGAAAATAGAGGACAGGGAACTTGGGGCTCAGGATGGGATTCGGGGTTGGCAGATGCCAGGGGGCTGGTGGTGCAGTGGGCAGCCACCACTCTTCCCCTTTCCCTTGCAGCCACTACTTCCCCCGGCTGGGCAGTGGGTGGGTTGGTCGCCATGGATGTGTGACTGCTCTCCACGGAGGCGTCCAGGGCTGTTGGAAGAGACACGGGACAGGCTGTGGCCAGTGGTTTGCAGGAAGATAGGAGAACTTGGTTTTCTGCCCCGTGACTCCTTAAGGTTCTGAGGAGTGGCTTCTTGGGGCCTGGGCTGGCTTTTCCATCTGTGAAATGGGTGGGCTGAAAGGCAGAGCTTCTCTCGTCTCAAAGCCCTTGTCAGGAGTGCACACAGAGCTCTCTTGTCTGGTCTGCAAAGGCAAACTCCGGAAGCTGGGATTTGTGAATTAACCCTTTCAGGGATTGGATCTGGACAAGCCCCTTCATCCTATCCTGATGGTACTCCACTGGAAGAAAGCCTCATGGGAGAAAGGACTTGGTTTTTGTTCTTATCCGCCACCCCCCAGCTGAGAACTGGGCTCATGGGCCCACTTGTCAAAACCAATGAAAAGTCTGTCACACTGACTGGACCCAGGGCGCCCCCATGTTCATAGGAGTTGAACTGCTCCATGGGACTCAGTGCTGTTTTTTTTTTTTGGTGGGCATCACTGCCCCTTGGTGGGAGTGGGAGGCCCAGCCTTGCTCCTGAAGAGCTGCTGCTGGATTTGAACCGCCAACCATATGGGCCGCAGTCCCACACGCTACCACTACACCACTGGGGCTCAGCCCTCAGTGCTGGTTTTTAAGTCAGTCGATCAAGGCTCATCGGACCTTTCTTTCATGGGGGCACGGGATGGACTCAACCTCTCCTGTTAGCAGTGGATTGAGTGCAATGACCATTTGCTTTGCCCAGCAACCCCTGAACAGGAGCCCGGGGCCTGTGGTTAGTGACTGACGAGTTAGGCTGCAAACACCAAGGCCAGCCGTTTGTCAGGAGAAAGCCGTTTCTCCTCAGGAGAAAGAGTGAAGAGCTGCAGTGGAATGAAGCCACCGAGGCAGCTCTACCCTGTCCTAGAAGGTTGGGCTGGGTCGGAATCCTCTGGCACACGGATATTGTGTAGCATTGATTGATGCCCCAGAGCTGACCCGAGGACAGCTGAGCAGTGACCCATAGGCTGACTGAGCTGTAATCTTTATGGAGCAGATCACGAGGTCTTTTCTCCCTCAGTGCAGCTGGGAGGTTTGAACTCCTGGCCTTTCTGATAGCAACTGACTTCTCCACCACGGCTCCCCTGGAGCTCTACTGACTCATAACACACACTTAACTCACTGCCTCTGAGCCATTGCAGACTCAGAGTGAGCCCCTGTGGGATTCCAAGACTAACAGTTTATGGAAGTAGAGAGCCCAGTCTTTTTCCCTTGAAGCCGCCGCTGGTTTCAAACTGCCAATCCTGAGAATCGCAGCCCAATTTGTAACCACTGCCTCACCAGGACTCCTTGGCTCATTGTATGCCTCCGCAGCTATTTATGGGACCTAGTAAGTGCGAGGCCCCATCTCTTTCTCATCTTCTCGGGGTTGACTTGTGCTGTTTCAGGAGGAAGCAACAACTTAGGTCTTGCCTGGTTTCCCTCCACTTTCCACTTCCTTACATGGCGGAGCATGTAGGAGAAGGGAAGCAAGTGGCCCACGTTTGTACTCTGGAAGAACCGTGCAAAGGAGCAAGGGGGCCAAGGTTCAAGTTCTAATCCATTTATTAACTTCTGCCTTCCCCGGTTTCATCATCTGTAAAATCAATGAATGCTATCCAGTGCCATTTATGCAAGATCGTGTGTGTGTGCGTGCACACATCTGTGCTCTCTCTCTGTGTGTGAGAGAACATAGGAACAGGGAGGGGGAGGGTGCGGCCTGCCTTTAGAGGGAGTGGCAGCCTCCAAGTGAGGTGACCTCTGAAGCTCAGTCTGCCTCCTGCATTTGGAGAGGAATCAAGTCTCTAGGGCTGGACACTCTTCCCAGCGTCTGTGAGTATTTTAGTATGGAGAGAGAAAAGAACGGAAGGAAGAAAAAGCAACCCATAGTTTATTGTGAAGCCCTTAAATTAGCAAATCCTGTGCTGGCTGATTTAGGCTGCCCCGGCAAAGCATGTTCCCAGGTACAAAAACATCTACTGGAATTAAACAGAACCAAGCAAGCAAACAAACAAACCCAACCTCCTCCTCCCCTACTAGTTTTTCTAGTGTGCGTTTAGTGTATTTGTTTGTGTTTGGTCTGTCTTTCCAGGAGAGTGGGGGCTGCGTTCAGACAGGGATATTGTGTGCACTTCTGAATTCCCACTACCTGGAATGGTTGCTAGGAACCTTGGTGGGGTGGAGGGTTAGGCATGGGACTGCTGACTGCAAGGTTAGCTGCTCGAAACTACCAGTTGCTCCTGGGGAGAGAGACAGAAGCGCACAGGGACAGCCCTGCTCTGACTTACGGAGTTGCCGTGAGTGAGTGGCATGGAGTGAGGGGGACAGTTGCGGACACTTGTGGAGCTAACGCACTGATGAATAGTTCTATGCAGGGGCTGTGGACTTCACTCGAAAAACAAAAACTAACAAACACAACAACAACCGCAACTTTGACTTGATAACTTGTCCTCAAAGAATGGTCTTGGTTACTCTGAGGATACCTCAGGTCCTTTCAGGGGTTTTGAGTTCAAAACAGTTTTCACAATAATAGTTACCCCCCTCCCCCCATTTTATCCTTTTTACTCTCACTCTCTTGTAAGTACAAATTTCAGCAACTGAGTATTTTCCAAGTGGCCCAGGCATGAAGCCACAAAGCCATGCATGGGTAAAGGGAGCCATTCAAAGTACAGGATGGATCTGTTGGATTTTCTCATAACAGACTCTGAAAATTTTTGTAGACTATGATACATTTTCAGATTCCACATGGAAGCTAACTTTAGAAGAAACTACCACGTTTTGAGTTATGGTGTAGTATACAAAAAAAAAAATCTATGCCTAATCACTGAAAAGGCTATGGAATTAGACCAAGTCCAAGTTTTATGGGCGGTCCCCCAGAAACCAAAGCATGCTGTAGCCTTCAGTGCCGAAGCAGATGGAGAATCCCACGGCCTTCAGTTATGCAGACCTGAGGGAGGTGGAAGAGATAGCAGAAGTACAGGCCGAGGCAGCTGGAGCCTGGGGGACGTAGTGGTTGGCATTGGACTGCTAACTGGAAGGTCAGCAGTTCTCAACCACCAGGTGCTCCTCGGGAGAAAGCCGAGGCTTTCTGTTCCCAGCAATCGTTACTGTCTCGAAAACCCACAGGGTGGGCATCTGCCCTGTCCTGTAGGGGTGCTACAAGTGGGGATAACTTGTTGGCAGTGGGTTTAGAGAGGGTATAGACTGCAGAAGGGACCGTGATGGTCTGCAGGGCATCATCACGGAGTGTCGTGGAGGAGGCCGTCTCGCCGCATGGCTTTGGGCAAGTTCCCGTCTCTGTGGGCCACGGTTTTCTCCTGCGTTGCACACTGGGCCTGGGGGACTGGGAGTTGGCTGGGTGAGATCATGTGTGGGTCTCTCCCACGTCTGTTGTTGTCCGTTGCCCCAGCGCTGATTCTGTCTCCTGTTTGTGCAGAGAAGATCTGAGACCTGCTTCTTAGGGTTTCAAGACCGCGACTTTTCAGAGGCACGTTTCCCCCCTTGCCTCCCCACAAGGCTTCTCTTCCGCATTGCGTCTGGGAGGATTTGACTCAGCAAGGAGTTGAACACTTAACAGTTTGCCCCATCCTCTCCAGCCCCACCATTTTATTATTTTTGGAAAAGAAAAAAAGAATTATCGTGGTTTTGTCAAAAGTTCACAGAACCCAGTTAGTTTTCAAGGCTACAGTTTGTGTGTACTTTGTTTTCTTACGTTACGCGCAATTCCCTCTATGCGATAGCATCTTCCGCTGACTTCCTGGGTTCCCCCTGTGAACTCACCCTTCCTGCCCCTTCTGGATCCTGCACTTTGTTTGGGGACACTTGCTGCCCTTTTAGCCTCTGGTGGCTCGCTGTTGAAGGAGAACATTCTGCAGGGGAGTTGTTCATGTCACAGGCCTGCGATGTGATCCCAGCCAGGTTGGTACAGTTCTGGGTTTGAAGGGTTCCTATGGGGCCCAGTCTCCTGGGTTGCACCAACCTCTATCCAACCAGTAACTCTGGTCTTTGTTTTACAATTTTATGCGTACTCCATTTAACGGTTTTTTGGGCATCCACTTCACCTATCATATAATTTGATAGTTTAATTGCATCAAGAAGAGTTGTTTAGCATTTTTACTCTATGTTTTTCTCGACTCTTCCCAGGACTTTCTGAAGTCATTGCTTTCAGAGTGGGGATTGATGGTCCACTGGGCACCATCTAGTGCTTCTGGCCTCAATGGTAGTGGGTGGAGGCTGTAGCTTATGACTAGTTTTCCTTTGAATGAGTATTTTCTTTTTAAAGTCCTTGATAGTCTTTAATCTTCTTTACACAGGATGGGAAGAGGCCAGTAATTACCTTTTAGCAATGGTAACGATTTTATATCTAATTCTTGGAAGTTGTGTTAATCTGAGTGTCTAGAGAAACAAATCCATAGACACTCATATGTGTTTAAGAAAGAGGTTCATATATAAGAGCAGTAAATACCCCAGCCCAGTTCGGTCCAAGGCCCTAAGTTCAGTATTAGCCCATTTGTCTGATATGAATCCATAAGTCCTCTTCAGACTCAGGAAGCACATGCAATAACACCAGGATAATTGCAGGCTAGTGGGTGCAGAGTCTTGTGTATCCAGTGGGGGTAGAAGGGTCTCAGCATTGCCAGGGGTCTCCCCATGGCTCCTCCAGTTTCCAAGGCTCAGGGTGCTGCCACGTGGCTTGTCAGCTGCAACATCTCTTGAGTGTCTTCTGCTTCCAAGAAGGAAGTACCAGATTTCCCAGAATTCTCAGAAGAGAAGGCCATGTCCACATAGGGGTCTCACTGACTATCTCCAGACTGACAGGCTGGACTCGACCTCTGCATTCTTAATCCTCAAATTGACACCAGATTAGGTGACTGCCACAGGGGCCTACGTCACTGTTCACGCTTCTGAAAGGGGTCAGTGAGAATTGAAGCAGAGAGATTTCAGGAGAAAGGTAGAGCCACGTTGAGCTGGGAAGCAGGCTTGGAAGCCCCTCATGCAGGTGGAGAAGCTGAGGGTCTCCAATGGAGAAGAATTCTTGAAAAGAATTACTGGCATAGTAATTTCACTTACGCCGGCTTTTAGGCCGTCTTTCCTCTGTGTCTGTGCAGTCTGAAGCTTCCTGGCCTCACCCTGAAGCCCAAGACCTCACAGGGGGTCTTTCCTGGCATTTATTGAGTTTGTGGAGGCCTGCCCCCTCAATAGGCCATTGAGTCTACCGGAAGGTGTGTGTGTGTGTGCATGTGCATGCGTGCAAGGGGGTGAATGCACGGGCATGTGTCTCAACTGCTGCTCCGCATCTTTGCAACTTCCTGCTTCTCTGTGGAGCTGGGCTTTTTCCAAAAGACTGTGCGCGTTTCGCCATTTTGTGCTGCGAAATAGGTTGAAATCTCCTCCCACCCTACCCCACCCCCAATCTGGAAATGTGTCCATATCATTGTGCTGCTGGAGAACCACACACTTTGATGGAAAAATGGGCCACAGTTGGATTGGGTGCTCCATACCGGTCAGTGCACGCACACAGAGCTCTGAGCATCTGGCTTGGCACATAAAAAACAAACCAATGCATTGCTGAGAAATTGCTTCCGGCTCACAGCAACCCCCGGGGACTGAGGAGAACTGCCCCTTGACGGGGTGGGGCAGTGTGCCCCATGCTTTGTCCATGAAACAGCTGGCCCGTCCGAACCACCAGCTTTTCTGTTAGCAGCCATATGCTCACCTGGCACACAGCAAGTGCTTTTAAACACACACACACACACACACACACACACACACACCACACAACACACACAACACACACACATAGTAAAATCCAAACAAGTTCACAGTCATGATTTTCTCAGTACCGTGTGGCCTTATGGCCTTAGCCCTCCTGCGGGTTGACTTGTATCTCTCGCATAGGTCATACCAGTTTATTATAAAACTGAAATGCGGTGAGCACTTCCTGTGGGTCAGCCTCAGCTTTGAGGGCTGTGTGCTCAGCTCACTGTGGTCAGAAATGCCTGTGGCGGGGGCTCCCAGCCAATGCTCTGCAGAATGACATGCAGCCTCTGCCGGGGGCCGGAAGTCCAGGTTCAAGAGCAAACACTCAAGACCATGCAGTCAGAGTCTCCTAAAGCTCAGAGGCCCTGCGCCCAGTCTTCCCCTTTTTCTGCTGCTCCTCCACTTTAGCGAGCACAGTGCCCTCTCCGGACGCTGGTCTGCCTCGTGCGTCTAAGTCATGTCAGCTGTTAGGTTGGGTGTGTGTCTCAGTCGCCTCTTGGCCCTCTCCCTCTTCAAAGGTTGGATTGTTTCAAAAATTGAAGAAGAGGGTTAAAATCTTAGAAGGAGCAGTTAAAGGTTTTGGCAAATGGATTCTTAACCGAGGGTCACCGCTATGTGACCCTCTTGGTCATTATTCCCTTCTTTGAGACCCGAGACAATGGACATAGCACCCACTCTGAGTCTCCTTTGTCATCTGGGTCATGGAGGGACAGGCTTCCTCTCTTTCTAAAACAGCTTCCACAGAGTAGCAAGCATGCAGAGGTGCGCACGACATCTGTCCACTGACGGCCTAGAGAATGTCCCCTCTTGAAGGCGTGCACTGACTGACATCAGTGATCTTGTGCACATGGGAGGACCCTGCCTAAGGCAGGCTGTGCCACGCTCTCCTGGAGACAGTTCATGAGCCCATATGTCCACAGAGGCAGCAAGCATGGCAAATCGGCCAGGGGCCCGTCACCTGTCTGGCTGACTCCCCAGAAGGAGTCTTAGGGACGCAGCACAGGAACTTGGGAAGAAAGTCCACAGTTGGACTTGGTGGCCAGTGGGCCCTCCCTGGGTGAGGGGTGAGGCCATCCCCGTTGGGATTCTCAACTTCAGCCAGGTCAGGAGCTGGTCCTCTAGCAACATGTGATTTGGGCCCCATCGTCATCGTTGTCTTTTTTTTTTTATGGCAGTCAGATAGATATAACAAAAGGCTGGCCATTTTGATCCATTTCGCATGTGTCCTTCCATGAACGAATGATGTGACTGTGTTTGTTGTGCCATCCCCTCCACTTTGTTTCATGAATTTTCCATCGCCCATCCCCATTCTCAGTTGTCCCCAGTCCCCCGTATTGTTAGGTGCTGGTTAATAGAATTTTGACTCTTCGTGACCTGGGAGAGGGGGTGGGGATAGTGGAGTACGACTGACCCACAGTGTTTTTCTAGGCTGTCATCTTTAGGGGAACATTTTCCTGGGTCTTCGCTTGTGCAGGCTGTGGTTTTGGTGTGCACCACCAACCCTTTGGATGGCAAACCCACTTTTCCAAACTCCTTCCTATCTTAGCCTGCCCTAGAACTTTATTCCTCTCAACGGCTGGGTCATACTCCACATTTTGTTGGTTGGCCCTTTCATCTGGGACATGTGGGTTGTTTCCAGCTTGGGGCCCCTGTGAACTGCGCTGCAGTGGACGCTGGTGTGCTGGTCTCTGCACCCCTGCCTCCCAATCAGTTGGATGTCGATCGATAGGCCCAGAAGTGGGCTTGCTGGGCCACATGGTCAATTGTGTGTTTGGCTTTGGTAGGTCGAGCATCACCTTTGTAAGCAGGGGATGGTGGGGTGACCATGATGGGCCTCTCTGGGTGCCAGAATACAGGAGGGAAGGAGGACGGGTCCCCTGTGGACCCACTCCCATTTCATAGTGAAGGCTTGGCGGGTGTGGCTGGGGATGTGATCAGCAAATGTCATTTCCTTCCTGGAGGGTCAAAATGAGAAAGTTTATGTCATCTTGGCTTCTGTCCCTTGAAGCCAGGTGGTGTGCTTTCCTGTGTTGATAGGCCCGGGCTCTACTGGCCCTGTGGAGCATGTGTCCACTGTGAACACCTTGCAGCTGCTCAGGCCTGCACTCCTGATTTGTCACCTCTGGTCTAGGGGGTTTTGTGGTGGCGTCTGCTGGGTTTGAGGGCTGCCTTGCACAGTTTTATTTGGGTTGCTAGGCAGGCACCTAAATATGTATCAAATTGAAATGAAATGAAACCTTGTTTATTTTCATGGTAAGAGAAGTCTAGATCCCTTGTGGGCAATATTTAGTACTTTTGACTTAAAACAAAGCAAGCATTCAACTTATTCTCCATCCCCCACCCCCGTATTAATGGATCAAAAGAATGCCCTTGGATCGATAGCCGTTTCTCCAAACATTTTCTTTCTTCTTGAATTCTCTGATATCACCTTCCCTTTATCCCCTCCCCCTGCCCCCCAGGAACACTTATATATACATATATATACACACGTATATATGCATATATATGGTTTACTTTTATATATATGAATATCTTCTTTTTGCTGTATCTTACCCAATCCAATGTATCCATTCACCTACAATTCTGTGATTTGCTCCCCTTGCATGGGGCCACGTTGTTATCAGCAACCTCATTCCCACTCCCACCTTCCCTGCCTGTTGCCTCAGGGTCCATAGCCTTTTGTCTGGCCCAGTGGCGCTGACAGCAACACCCTTGACTATGAACCAGAAGGCTGGCAGTTCGAATCCAGGTGGAGGTGCCCTTGGAAGAAAAATCCGGCAATCTGCTCTCCAGATCTCAGGGCATCGAACACCCGAAAGCGTGCAGACTTACTCTGTAACATACTGGGGCAGCCCGAGTCAGAGTGGACTCAGTGGCCAGTGGTTTGATCCTGGAGGGTCCCATGGCCCGGCACGGTCTGGTTATCCCCTGTGCAAGCCGCCTGGCAGGCGTTGGATGACCCAACACCTCACTGCCCCTCAAGCCCTGGGCTCCCCTTAGTCCTGACAAGCTTGTTTTTGCCTCAGGCTTCAGGGAGGAAGGAAAGGGCTTCTCTTTTCCAGGGTTGGGCACACATGCACGCCACCCCCCACCCCCCACCCCCTCCTTCTTGAAGCTCTTTCTCCCGGGAAGAGGCCAGGTGCTGGGTTTCATTTCTCAGTCAGGGAGAAGTAGAGGCTTTGTGGTCAGTGACTCACCCGTCTCCATTGTCCTGACCATTTTGCACAAGGCTTTATGGGACCCTGACCTGCCTTGGCCTTGCAGGGGTGTAGGGCTGGGTTATTCTGACCCGCAAGCCTCTGCTTTGCGCATGGCCAGGCAGGTATCATCCCCTTTCCTGCAAAGAGCAGGTTTCCCTGGATACCTGCGCCCCAGAGCAGCAGCTCCTCTGCACGTCCTGAGCCTGCAGACGCTTCCGTTCGGACATCTCATGACCTAAGGTATTGGCTCCCTAAGGTTTGTTCCAGGCAGCTTATGAAAACCACATTCCAGATGGTATTTGCCTGCCTTGGAGGGTTTCTTCAATCTGCAAAGCTTGTTAGCCCCTCCTTGATAAAAGAGAGAGGCGGGGCTGTCTTAGTGGCCTGTCCAGTCTTGCCTTCGGCTGGCTGCATGGCCTTGTCATTCAATCTAAAGCCAAACTCAGTCAGTACCAAACCCAGCTGATGCTGGGTAGAACTGCCTGTATGGGCTTCCAGGACTACGGTACCGCCCTTCATGGGAGAAGACTCGCCCACCTTTGTCTGGCAGAGGGGCTGGTGGTTTCAAACTCCCGACTTTGCAGTTAGCAGCCCACCTCGTAACCACTAGGCCACGAGAACTCCTTTTGTTTGTTATGAGAAGCCTCCACAACATCTCTCCCCCTCCCCTGCCCTGTGCACTCTCCTCACAATGGCCCTCAAGGTGGAACCTGTTGTGGCCGTCAGGGCGTCAACCCACCTCACTCCCGGCCTTCTCTTTCACCCGGCACGATGTCCTTCTCCAGGGACTGGTCTCAGCCGATGCCCCTCTGAGGAGCATCTTGGCTGTGCAGAGGTCTTTGTTTCTCCGACAGTCTTCTCCACCAGCTCCTTCATGCCGATGCAACCCTTCTTTGGCCTTTGAGGCCTGTGGCTAGCAGCTGACTGTGCACCCGCCACACCAGTGTGGCCCTCTGTTGGCCACCATCTTTGCAAACCCAGGGTGTTGAATTTCAGCTCCAGTACAGTGTCTCAGAGGTGAGGCCAGAAAACAGAACCTTAGGAAACGAGGAGGGGTGAGCACTGCGCACTCAGATCCCTTGGGACGTTTCGCCTCGGAGGGGCAGTCACCTATTCAGCTGTTCCCCCATCTCGCCCGCCTGCCTCTAAGCGAAAGACCGTGTTGTGACACCCACTGTCCTCTCCCCCTTCTTGACTTTTCCTTTCTGCTCGGGACCTGATCTTTTCTGGGAAAAATAAAACAAATTCTCAGAGGCACCTGCTTCCCTGGAACTCGTGTCATGTGAGGACAAAGGGAACCAGGCAGAGAGAAGCCAGCTCATTGGAAATCCCTGCCTACAGCCCTTGCTCTTGTCCCAGGGTTTGCTATTTTGATTGGGGTTGATGGCCCTCCCCACAGCTGTGGGGCCGATGGAAGCTTGTTCCCCACGGGCCCAGGCGAGGGGGAGTTTTGCAGAGGACTGGGATGAAGGCTGAGACCTGGGGTCTTGTTGGTCTGTGGGGTCGAGAGGAGCTGCCCTCACGGAGTTTGCAGGTTGGCCTTCGGCGGCAGCAGCAGCAGCAGCAGCAGTAATTTCTGGAGTCCCAGTCTCCTTTCAGAAGCGCTGCAAGGTAGAGTGGTAGCTGGCAGGGGTGGTGAGCTGCTTGTCAAAGTCCTCACGATGTCCTCTTGCCACATGGAAACGTCTTTGAGTGTGGGAACCCCCTGTGTTGAAAGAGTGTGGACAGCCTGCAAAGAGCCAGTGCGGGCTAGCTCATTTTATCTTTAAGCGATTCAGAGCAGGTGACACATTTGAACTGAGGGACTGGAGAAGGGAGTTCGAGCAGGACACCCCAAGATTTAAGGAGGATCAAAAGGGACATGGAAAATTATTTATTTTTTTATTTTTTTAATTTTTGGAAAATTATTTAAAATTCCTCCACCACCACCCCCCCCCCCCACAAAATTTTGGAAGCCCCCTGGTGTCTTCCCTGTTGTTTAAAAAAATCATTTATAAGTTGGGGGGCTCTTATAATAATTCATATATCAATTGTATCAAGTACATTTGTACATATGTTGCCATTATCACCATTTTTAAAACATTTGCTTTCTACTTGAGCTTGTGAAATCTTTCCATTGAGCAACAGCTGCTAACCGCTTCATCTGGAACAGACCCCCATCAGCCCTCTCAACCGAGGTCCTGACTTTCCTAATTTTCCTCAAGCAAGCTGCCCTGTGTGGATAGGTTTCCCTCTGGGTTCCTCTGTTTTATTGGTCAGTTTGTCTGTCCGGCATGGGTCCCAGACTGCCTTTGTCACGATGCTGTTGCTGGGTGCTGAAAAGGCATTTCCAATTCCCAGTCTCCCTGCGGAACAGCAGAAGTGAATGCTTCCTGCTTCCCTCCCATCCTCAGTGCTCACTGGGCTTGAGAACATCGCTCTGGGGTCAATCCGGCTCCTGGAGGGCTTTCCCTGGATTCTTGGAACCAAGCACATTGCCGTTTCCTGGGATTGGCTCTCCTGATACTTTGTCTAAAGTACTGGAGTCAAAGTAACATCCTGACTGTACTCCAGACAAAGTAGCAATTTGATTGGTCTTGAGGACAGTGTAGCATCTTGATGGTACTTGACACAGAAGCATTCTGACAGAACTTCTAAGTCAGGATTGCTCATTTCTGGCTGTCCACGCATGGTATATATTCAATGTTCTTCATCCACATCATTATTTCAAGAGATGTTCCAATTGTTAGGGCTTCTTTATTCACTGCTCAGCTTTTGCAAGCATAGGAGGCCATTGCAAAGACTAAAGGTTAGGTCTGGTGCACCTTAGTCCTCAAAGTTACCACGCTGTCTATTAAAAAGATGCCTGGCGGGCTGAGCCCCGGTGGCGTAGTGGTTGAGTGCGGGATTGCGGCCCACTGGCTTGGCAGTTCAAATCCAGCACCAGCTCTCCAGGAGCAACAAGGCTGGGCCTCCTACTCCCACCAGGGGGCAGTGATGCCCACAAAAAAAGTCACCTGGGAACCCTGGAGTAGACAGAGGAGGACCAATCCTCTGGGTTTCCAAGACTGTACGTTTTCATGGGAGCAGACAACATCTTTCTCCTTCCGAGTGCTGGGTGGGTTTGAACTCTCTGCCTTGTGGCTAGCAGCCAGTGCCTAACCCACAGCACCACTGGGGCACTGCCAAGTTAATAGTTTGCCTTAAATAAAAATGGCTTAAGTTCTCTAAGAGCATATGAGATTGCATTAGGTTTATCAGCTATATTAAATCCACTACTTCTAATTGTGTGCGTGCATTTCTATTTTGTTCCCCCTCCCTGTATAGCCAACTATCTTATTTTTGGTAAAACAGTAGAAATATGATTTCTTCCTTTGCCCTTCTTATCCCGTTTCTTTTCTTTTCACCTGTACTGTGTTAAGAGGAGCAGCGACAGTGAGCGACCTTGCCCTGGGCCTTCATTTTAAAGACAGTCCTCCCAGCCTTCAGAATGACGGCCACTGCAGCCGTCTAGTAGTCTGCCGGTGTTGGGTTTAGATTAATAAAGTGACCGCTTTGGGCCAGGCAGTCCCGATTTCAAACAATTTTTCCCGCGGCATTTAAAAAATGTCCCGATTTTTGCAAAGTATGCACAACAAGCTAGGGAACGGCAGGAGAACAGGAAGGGAATATACCTCCTCTACCCACCCAC
>PVJH01038307.1:0-17234 GCA_004026705.1 Nesogale talazaci | reverse complement strand
TTGGGCTGCCAACCACAAGGTCAGGGGTTCAAAGCCACCAGCTAGCTGCTCTTCAGGAGAACCATGAAGCTACCTGCTCCCAGAGGGAGCAAAGGGTCACTGTGAGTAGAATAAGGAGCTTCGGTGTCAGAGGGGTCATGCCTGCAGCTACTTACCCACCGCAGAGGCAGCAGTTTGAATCCTCTGGCTGCTCCGTAGGGAAAAGGTGAGGCTATTCTGTAAAGTGAGGCAGTTTTGTCCCTCAAGGTCACGGTGATTGGAACCGACTTGAGGGAGTTTGCTTGGGGGTTCTGTACCTGCAGGGGAAGTAGGGACTGGGGTGTCCATTAGGCATGCTCCAAGGTTCAAGCTCCCGCCCAGGAAGGGGTGGTACATCTAGGGGGGCATTACACCTGGATTGGCCCATCTGGGAGGTGAATTGAATTCACCCAATGGGGTTAACCAGTACCGTTGACACCCTGGTCTGCTAACCACCAGGTCAGCAGTTCAGAATCCCCAGCTGCTCTGAGGGAAGGAGGTGAGACTTTCCACCCTGGAAAAGATGTACTGCCTCGGAAACCCAGAAACCCGACTCTCTCCTAGTGGGTCACTATTGCTCCGCCTCAGAATCAACTTGGCGAGGCTTGATGCCATGTGCGAAGGACCCAAGTTCCTCCATGTTTGCCTGTAAAACATCTACACGAAAGGGGAAGGAGGTGTCTTTGTCAGAAACCAGCCAGCCCAGAACAGTGATGACTGCAGAGGCATCAGCGGACCATCAACAACGGCAACCTAAAGTCTACCTGGGAAAACCTCAGGCTCTATTTTGCACCCCCTCTAGGCCATCCCCATTCCTCATTTCTGCACTGTATATAAAGGTGCTGGTGTCTGAGCCTGGACAGATGGACTATCTGCCCCAGCCCGTCAGCACCTGACACGAAATAAATCTCACTCTTTGCTTAAAAAAAAGTTTAAAAAGAATCAACTTGACAACCTTAAAAAAAAAAACCCTTCCAAACTCACTGCTAACACGTAACCTGTTCCATCCCCAGGGCTCCTCATTTGACGACTCTAAATTCTCAAACTCAGTGCCATTGAAATGGATCCCCACTAATAGGACAGGGTAGAACTGCCCCATGGGCTTCTGAGACAGCCCCGGATGGGCTCAGACAGCTCAGCTCACCTGACAGCAGAGGTCGAGAAGCCAAGCAAGAAGCACTGATGCTTCAGGAGTGTGTTTCCCGCCTTCCCTGGGAAAGATCCAGAAGCCTGTGGGCTTCCTACGTGGCCATGGCCCCTCTGCCAGTGGCGGCTGGCCTGTGACTGTCATGCTCCAGCAGAAGAGGACTAGGAAGAAAGGCCTGCCATCTCCATCTGCACACTCTACCCACCCGTGGAAGTTATAGAATTTCATGTCGACCTGATAAAGAGGGTGCAGAAGTGGAGTTTAGCCTGTCAATCAGGTCACAGTTCAATGACCTCACTTGGAGGTGCAACCGAGATACATGGTTTGCTAGAGGTACACCCCCCCCCACCTATCCCCGCCCCACTGCCTCCACCATCACCTTCCTGTTGGTGAGCCACACTGAGAAGTGTGAGTCCTGGGATGCTTCCACCGCCACTGGATCCACAAGACTTCGCACCCACCGGCCTGTGACCTTCCTGCATTCTGCATCAGTGCATGTAGCTGCGGGAGTCCAAAGAGGGATTCATGGACTAGTATCAGACTTATGGCCTTGACCTGGATGGGGCTGGCAGATTTCCTGACCTATAATTACTTCTTGATATAAAGCCCTCTCTTACACGTGAGTGAGCATCACTGGACTTATTTCTCTCGTCAACCCAGCCCAAGGCACCATCACAACGGTTGGGTCTACAACGGACCCCAGGGCTGGTCTGGGGTCGGGCAGCGTTTCCTTCTGTTGAGGACCAGGTGGGTGAAGAGCTCCCGACAGCACACCCCTGAGCAGCTTGCTGTAGCCAGAGATCACGAACCCAGTGACTCCTTAGAAGGGAAAGTTCTCAAGAAGGGGGGTTCAAGCCCAGGTCTCCGCCTGGCCAGCCTCCCTCTGAGGACCGCGGCAGGGGAGCCTTCCTCTTCTCCAGAGACAGAGGACCCCTCAAGTTAGGTGAATGTCTCCAGATGGGAGCTGGCGTCCTTGCTCAGAAAGGACTATCTCGTGTGCTTTGCACCGAATTCAAGATGTGGTAACACCCACGTGGCAGTGTTCACACATTGAGGAAGCACAAGGAAGCCGGGGCCTGAACCAGAACTGACCATTCCTGCGTCTGAAAAGAGCCCTTGAATCTGCAGGCAGGTGCTCTGGGGTTGGCCCAGAGATGGTCAGCTTACATGCTTAGAAATGCCCCTTCTGTCTCCCATGAAGCGGCTGGTGACTTCAAACTACCGACCTGTGGCTCGAAGCCCAAGGAGTGACCTGCTATGCCACCAAACCGAACTCACTGCCAGGGAGTCGGTCCTGACTTCGGACTCTCAGCGACCCTATAGGCCAGGGTGGACCTGCCCCTGTGGGCTTCCAAAACGAAACCTTTATGGCAGCAGACGTGTGAAACAGAACCAGGAAGAGCGTGTATGCGGGACAAGTTCTCTATGCCATGCTTTGAGGGGTCTGGGAAGCCTTTAGGGCAGCACTTCTCAACCTGTGGGTTGAGACCCTTTGGGGGTCCAAGGACCCTTTCACAGGGATCGCCCAATTTATAACAGTAGCAAAATGATAGTTATGAAGGGGCAATGAAAATAATTTCATGGGTGGGGGCCACCACCACGTGAGGAACTGTATGAAAGGGTGGCGGCGTGAGGAAGGTTGAGACGCGCTGCGTTAGGGACGCATGGAGGAGGGAGGCCTTCGTGTCTGCAGAGCGGAGATCCATCTTGGTCACATTCTCCTAACTAAAGTGGTCCCCATGGTGTCCCCTGTAATCGTGCCGATTGTGGGGTGCTGCTTGCAATAGACCTTTACTTATCGTCCCTTGAGGGTTCGAACCTGCTTGAAGGTTCTCTGCCTAAAGGTTGTGAGTCATCAAGAGTGCTCAGACAACCCCACCCCTAAGTATGGCTCACTCCCCACTGATGAAGACCATAGATGGTTCTCCTGGAGAAGAGCTCAGGGTCACCCAAGGTCAAGCCAGCTCAGAGAAGGCCAAGGTTAAGCTGCCATCTTAGCCATAGAACCCGCCCGTCTTGTTACATATGTACCTTCCTCAGACATGCAGTTCCTAGCATGTCCCCTTCTTACCGTGTGTATACCCCTAGCCTGTCCCTTCCTGTTACATGTACCCTCCAACACAGTGATTCTCAATCTTCCTAAGGCCGCGACCCTTTCATACAGTTCCTCAGGTGGTGGTGACCCCACCCCCCAAATCATGACATTATTTTCATTGCTACTCCATCACTACAATTTTGCTACTGTTATGAATCGGGTGGCCCCTATGAAAGGGTCGTTCGACCCCCAAAGGTTGAGAAGCACTGCTCTAACATGTCCCCTTCCTGTTATGTATGGTATGACATGGCTTGCATGCCCTAGGTTACATAAACCTATGAGAAAATATTCTCTCTCTCTCTCTCTCTCTCTCTCTCTCTCTCTCGTATTCCTGCCATTGGAAGAGTGAGCCCCTGCATGTCTTGTCTGATGTCTCTTTAAGGCACCCTTCAATTCCACAACCACCCGTTGGTCACATTTGGTCACAGTTGGTCGCCCACAAACAGAAAGCCTCATCTTTCTCCCTTGGAGTCCCTGGTGGTTTCAAACTTCCGACCTTGCCCAACACACAGCGACTATGCCACCAGGGCTCCTGATCTACCGTGAAAAACCTCTTCCCGGTGCTAAACGGGAAAGACGTGCCTGTTCCAGGACATGGCATCTTCGATCACCAGGCCTGCCGCCGAAAGTCGGACCGTGACTCCAGGAGGCTGAAGAAGCTTCGGCGCCTTTACGTGGCGGTGTTGGGGAGGCCGATTGGATGCACCATGGACCCCAGGAGAAGAACAATGTGCAGCTCCTCAGACGTGACTCAGGGGGTGAGTCTTCATCTCCCACACTCTGGCTATCTCACAAGACAGGCCAGTCCCTAGAGGAGGACCTCGTGCTTTGTGAAGCCACAAACAAGAGCAGCAGCAAGCTCACTGCCCTGGACTCAAGTCCGACTCTGAGTGGCTCGATCGGACAGAATAGAAGTGCCCCGTGGGTGTCTCTGGGGAAGCAGGAACCCTCATCTTTCTCGGAAGAGTTACCCACAAAGCCACCAGGCCTCCCTTGATAAGGAGCAGCAAGACAGAGGAAGGGGCTCTGTGCACCACGGTCTAACGGCGGGCTCATGCAGAGGGGGGCTGGACTGGGACATGTTTGGTTCTGCAGTCCACTGGGTCGCTGTGAATAGGAACCTCCTGGATGTGCTACTGGCCAGTTTCAAGGACAAGTGGGGGCTGTGTCCCCCACCCCCATGCCTGCACAGGCCCCTGAAGAAGGTTGGAAGGAAATCAGGTCATCACTGGACGCCTATTAAGACCCCTAATTGAACATGCTCAGATTGAAGCCCCCAGGCAGCAGGGGGTGGGGGGCGCTCAAACTAAACTGGGGCTCATGACCTCACCCAGGTGGGCTTAGCCCAGCCAATGAGATCAACCAATACCTTCAACCCCACCTTCCCCCAGCAAGGGGTGGAGTAGCATAAAAGCAGGCAGCACTTGCATGCCCAGAGAGCTCACTGGCCCCAGTCCTTTTGCCCTGAGCTCTGGCCTCCAGGCCCTCCTGCCCCCTTCCCCTTCCTTCCCTGGTCCTTCGGATCAGGTGTCCAGTTCCGCATGTGTGGGTGAACTGCTGTGACCATCTATGAGTCCGAGTCTGCACGCTGCCCAAAGTAGCCTGTACCCTTTTGAGACTGTCAAATCCGAACCTTCTGTCCTTCACGAAAACCCACTTAGATCACAAAATGGGCTTTGACATGAATTCTTTCATCGAGGGAAGACAAGGACCGAGATATTATCAACTCCAGAAGCCTAACAGATGGGCCCTAACAACAATCCCTGCTCCAAAGAAAGAGACCAATGCAGGGGCGGCCAGAGCTGAAGGGCCTCCGTGGGTCCAATGTGGAAGACCACGGTGGCCTCTGGTGGCCAGAAGTAGAACTATTGCGTGTGTGAAAATTCGGAGCCAGTACCACAGTGGGGAAAGCAAGGCCAAGGTCTGGGTTTCCCAGCCCATCCAAAACCAGGCTGACACCAGACTGCCTTGTGCGAAGTGCGGGAAGCCACGATGGGAAAGTGTACCACGTGGTGCAAACGACCAGCGCGGGTCACAGACACAAAGGGAGAACAAGCTGCTGGGAAAATGATGGTGGCAGGTCGGCCTGGGGAGGGCTGCCGCTCATGGAGGGCAAACGGAGGAAATAGTGTAGTGTCCAGCGTCACACTTGGGACTTGGGGGTGGGGAGTAGGGTAGGGGTGGGGATGTTTGAGTACATGCACGGTCCTGCACTGACCATCCCCATGGCCTGTTTCCCCTGTGGCCATGGCGTGTGAGTCTGGGTAGACTGGAGAAACAAATTCATAAACATTCATGTGTATACGAAAGAGTCTTATTTTATTTTATTTTATTTTGGAGGGGCATCACTGCCCTCTAGTGGTTGTGAGAGTTACCCAGTGCTGCTCCTGAGAGCCGCAGCTGGATTTGAATCACCAAGCCCGCGGGCTGCAGTCCCGCACTCAACCACTTACGCCACCAGGGCTCAGCCTAAAAGAGTTTTATATACAAGAGCAACTGTACATTAAGAAGACATCCCAACCCGGTCCAGTTCAAAGTCATAAGTCTGTAGGAGCCCATATGTCTGATACTAGTCTATAAAGTCTTCAGACTCACGAAACACATGCAATGACACTGAATGCAAGACAGTCACAGGCAGATGGATAGAACACCTTGGGACCCAATGGCGTTGTCAACATCTCAGCACTGGCAGGGGTCTCCAAGTCACTCCTCCGGCTTCAGAGGTCTGGATCCATCACGGTAGGTCCACATGGCTTCTCCTTCGAGATGTCTCACAGGGAGTCAGCTTTGTGTCTTGTCAACAGAGCATCTTCAAGAGAGTGTTGTCAGTAGAAAGTGTCCAAGGAAGGGAACCGAGAGAGACTGTGCCGCCGCCTCCAAGAAGGAATGACCACATTTCCCAGAGTTCTCAGGAGAAGGTCAGGCCCACACAGAGGTCTCATTGGTTATCTCCAGATTGACAGGCCAGACTCCACCCCTACCCTCTTACTCCTCAAATTGACACCAGATTCAGTGACGGCCACACATAGTGTCACCCCGTCTCCTTTCAGCTGCCCCTTTCATTAACCCTCTGTCTGGAGCCGTGCAACTGAGCAGAAAGTGTATCAGCAGTCCAGTCCGTGTCAGAATGCATGTACACGCACACACGCGCTCATGTTTTGTCTGAGTTCCCTGGGGCGGCTCTAATAGGAATCCCACCAGTCGGTGGCTTTTCGAGAACTGGCCTCCATGTCCTCGCTCTTCTGCAAGCCAAAAAGACGAGTCAGGTGTCTGTTTCTTGGGAGCACCCCGGGTGGCACTTCTGTGCGAGCGACTCAACACCCCCTGGCTCTGGGCTCTGGATCCACGAGGCCCTGCCGAGGGCAGGAGCGGCAAGAGGACAGGATGCCCATCTGAGGGCTCCTATCCCCTCGCCCACCCACCCGGCTTCCAGTCCTGGGTTAGAGTTCTGTTCAGCGAAGGTGATTCCAGAGTGATCCAGTCGGTGGCATCAGGGTGGCAGGAGGGAGCGGAGTGTCGGTGGAACAGTGGCTACAAGTCTGCAACCTGCAAGGTCCGCAGTTCAGAACCACTCACTGTTCCATGGAGAGAGATGGGGTTTTCTACTCTCCTCAACAGACAGGGGCAGTTCTTCCCTGTCCCTGGGGTTGCCATGAATTGGTCTTGACCCAATGGCAGTGATCTTTTGTTGTTCTTATTAGTGACCCTGGAGAACAGGGCGGAACTTCCCCTGGGAGGTCCCGAGATGGCAACAATGTATCAGAGGTTCTGAGACGGCAACAATGTATCGGAGTAGAAAGCCTCACTTGTTCCCAGTCCCCACCCCAAAGGGTGACTAGGGCCAGCTGGCCTTGCTGTTTGCAGCCCTCCAGGGAAATTGGTGGCAAATTACTCCTGCTGGGGACCGGGACTGGAGGTCATTTGAGGACCAATGCCCTCCCTCAGCGGTGGAGGAGCTCCGTCATCTAAAGTGGTAAAGCCCCCTTCAGATGGAGTCTCACCACCCGCACTGCTAAGGCGCCTTCACACTGTCTGCTTCTGAGAGAGAGCTGATGGTTCTTTGGCAGCCTGTGGTCCTGTCAAGAAGCACGGGTTCCCCTTCCGTCTCCATGCCCAATGCCCAGCGCTCCCATAGCCGGGTCAGGCAACCCCTGTCTACAGGGTACCATCCCTTCCTGCTTTCAACATTTATCTGAGCATGCGTGATGTGGGAAACAGCTCTACGCCGGGCAAGACATTGGAGAAAATCTTTCAGACACATGGAGGCGCTTCGACGGTCGCCATGAGAACCACGGCGAGCACATTTTGATGTCAGTCAGAACGCGCTGCTGCACATTTTTGGTTGCAAACCTTGTGTGTCCTGTGGATTTTTCCAAGGTTTTTTTTTTTTTTAGGCATCACTGCCCTGTGGTGGTGGGAGTAGGAGGTCCAGCCTTTGCTCCTGTGAGCAGGAATTGAAGCTCCATCCCAGTGGGCCGCAGTCCTCGCACAACCACTAAGCCACCGGGGCTCAGCCCTCCTACAAGGTTTTATCAAGAAGCTGGTTCATTAACCCTGGGAGGTACGGCCCATATTTCTCATGGGACATAGGAGCCATTTCTAAAAATAAGAAGACTCTGGAGCGCTGGCGGCATCCTGGTTATGCGTTGGGCTGCAAGGTCCGCAGTTCAAAACCACTGGTCTCAGAAACCCCTGCTGGGGCCAGCTCCGCCCTGTCCTGCGGGGTCCCTTTGAGTTTGGCCTTTGCGTTAGAGATCACCACCAACCCTGGGGGTCTGGAAGGCAAGGTGTGCCTACCAGGTTGCACCACTCAGGTGCAAGCAGACCCAGACCCCAGCCCTTCCAGCCTCGCCCAGAGCCATCCACACCGGGGGCCAGGGCAGAGCTTCCCTGGGCTTCCGTGGCTGTAAGTCGTGAGGCTGTGGAAAGCCTCCTGACCCTGCTCCCACCGTAACGGACAAATTCTCTAACGGGGCCAGGAGCCTTAAGCACAGCCTTTAACCCATAAGAGGCTCATGCCGGCTGTGGTCGTTATATAATTGTCAATTTAAGGAGTAAGTAGGAAGGGGTGGAGTCTAGCCTGTCAATCGGATCATAGCCAATGAGGCCTCTGTGGGCATGGCCTTCTCCTGAGAATTCTGGGAAATCCTGATTTTCCAACTAGAAAGCAAGAGACGCTTGTCTCTGTCACTCCTGGCAGACACTGCGGCTGACAAGACACGTGGCACTAGGCTAGTGGCCTGAGCTGGAGAAACCACATGGACCTGCCCTAATGCAACCAGAGCCCTGAAGCTGGAGAAGCCACAGAGTGACCCCTGCCCACACTGAGAGGCCTACAACATCCGTGGGTCCAAAGACTGTCCACCCACTGACCTGTGATTGTCCTGCATTCGGCGTCATTGCATGTGTTTCGTGAGTCTGAAGAGGGCTTTATAGAGTGGTACGGGACGTCTGGGCTAGGATCGGACTTGTGGACTAGGAATGGACTGAGTTGGGATGCTGTCTTGACGCTCCATGGCTCTTGCGTAGAAAGCTCTCCCTTAGGGACCTAGGAGCGTGAATCTGCTTCTCCCGTCTGCACAGGAGTGACCCCTGGGTGGTGGTGGTGTCAGTTGCCACGGAGCCGATTTTGCCTCAAGCCAGACCCAAGCATTTCTGAAGCTCTGTAGGGTTTGCACGGGAGAAAGTCCCGCAGAGGCACCGTCTGGGGAACCCCCAGGGCCAGTTCTGCCCGGTCCCACAGGGTTGGAGTCGATCTATAGCACAGAGTTTTCTGAGCTGAAGGCTTTCAGGAGCCCGGGAGAGCCTTGGTGCTGTAGTGGTTACCAGCTGGGCTTCGACGCTGCAGGCCAGCCGTTCAGAACCACCAGCTGCTCCTCAGGAGAACAATGAGGCCCTCTCCTCCCACAGAGTGAGACAGCCGCGGGAACCCACCGGGACCCTTCTCCCCTGCCCAGCCGGGTCGCTGTGGGTCAGAGGGGACCCGGTGGCAGTGTTCTCAAGGCGCTGACCTGCTTTCAGAAGCAGGTCTTCAGGCCTCTCCCCCGAGGAGGGATGTCATGCCCACCAGCATGGATCGCAGAGACTCGTCCTCCCCCAGCGTGGGTCTGGGGGTGGGGGTGGGGGGGCACAGCACGGGCCGCCGGCACCGCTTGAAGGGGGGACGCCAAGCACGACTTCTCTTCGCCATTGCCGTCTCCGTCTGTTGCCTCTGGGAGGCCAGGCAGCAATTTACAAGGAGAATGGCCACCACAGATGAGCTCTGTCCTGACTCCTGGTGGTCAGGTTGAATGGTAAAAAAAAAAGTAAGAGGTGAGGGAACGGGAGCTGAGAAAGGCTATCAGAGGCTGCACAATGCATGAATGGAGGACGGAGTCACAAAGGATGTACACCCACATCCAAGGGACCCACAACAAAACCCACAGGCGGGCGGCCTCAGGACGGACCTACCAGCATCTCTATCTTCAGCCTGTTTGTATCTTTGGAAACAAACAAGCAAAACCGGCTTGCCAGAGCTCTGGAGGGCAACAAGGGTCGTGCCCAACGGGAACCTGGTGCTACCCAGGGGCTTCTGACTCACAGAGACTCTGCACAGTGGCAGGAACCCTGCCGGTCCCACGAGTGTCCCTGTGCCTGCGCTCACGGATGCGGCCCTGCGCCTGTCCATCCTCTCCTCCCTGGGCTCTGCCTGAGCAAGCACACCGTCCTTCTCCAGGGACGCGTCTCCCCTGGCGACACGTCCGAAGCCTGTGAGGAAGTCTCGCCATCCTCGCCTCCGGGGGGCATTCTGGCTGCACCGCCTCCGCGACAGATGTGTTTGTTCTTTTGGCAGTCCGCGGTGTTTTCGATGTTTCTGCGCCAGCCCCACAACTTGGGCGGATCCACCATGTGTGGGCGGCTTTCCACATCCAATTCCCGTGTACGACTTTCACGTGCATCCGGCTCGACTGACGATACCATGGCTTGGGTCAGGTGCATCTTTGTCCTCAAAGCAGCATCTTCGCTTTGCAACCCCTCCATCGAGGTCTTCTGCGGCAGATGTACCGGTTCCGTGCAAGGCGGTCGTTGGATCTTTCTTGGCTGCTGCTTCCCTGAGCAGTGCTTGGGGAACTCCTTGGCGCCAGCGTCAGCATTGACTCGATGGCAGCGTGAGAGAGTGATGAAGCACAAGCAAATCCACCCTGGACCGCCGACCGCCACAGTGCTTCCTACACAGGGATGTCCAGACTGCGCCCTTTGGGGCCTCCTGTCAGGAAGGACCAGTTCCCGAAGCCGCCCGACGCTGTGTTTGGTAAAATAGACAGCCAGCCAAAACGAAGAGCCTGGGTTAGATGGCAGGTTGACCCTGGTGGCAACCAGAGTCTCAAACACAGCAGGGGTGGAGGATGGTGGGAGACCGGGCCGCTACGGGTCTCAGTCAAGCTGGAGGCCCCCAACAAGAACAGCGAGGATGGGGAACCCACAGTTCACGACGCACCTGAGGTCGGAGGACTGGCTGTGCTTCTCGGCTAAGGTCAGAAACGGGACAGAGATGTCCACTCTGGCCCCTGAGAGCCGGCATCCTCCTGCCCTTGACTTCCTCCTCCATGCCATCTGCTTCTCCCCCGAGTTTATTTGGGAGCACGCTCGTGGGCGGCAGCCCAGCGTGCCATGTTGCACATAAGAATAACACTCGAGGAATGTTCCACGCCGACGATGCTTCTGCTCTGAGGTGGAAGGGAGGGGAGGAAGCCTGTCTCTCTGAGGTTGGCATCAGGCCAGTTGCCTGGAGGATTCCAGCTGCGATGACGTGAGTGAGCATCCTTCCTGCTCCTAAGGGCACCAGCAGTGCCAGTTCATGGTGCCCCCAGGTCAGCTGGGGCACAGGAGTGCATTCGTGAGTCAGGTTCCCGTCAGGCTCTCTGGCTGAAGTTCAGGCAGGAGATACATCCACTTCCACCCTGCTTGTGTGATTCTCTGTAATACAGCCAGCGCTGCTCGGGGGCTTGGTGCCTCGCCCACTGACAAGCAGGGAGACAGACGCCCCAGGGGAGTGGGCAGCAGTTCCCAGCTCCAGCCCACTCTGGTCATCAGGAAGTCATCGCAGAGGTCCGGGGTTTGGGTATTGGGCTCACGGGAATCTGGGCTGAACAGCACCAATGACAGTCCCTGTCCTCGTGGAGGTGATGTGCTCATTTGGGTGCGGAGGTGAGCAGTGTGTTAGGCAGAGCGCTGTGTCTTGTAAGGTATTGCAGTATACTGAGATTTCAAAGAAGGAACGCAGCCGAGAATGGGGGCCCTTCAAGAGAGATAACCTGGGAGTTTACACAAAGAGAAGGAAGTTCAGCAGCGGGGTTCATGGGACTCACCACCCTTATCCTGCACGTGGCCTTTAACCTGAGAGAGCCCACCCTCACTACCATCAAGTTGATTCTGACTCACAGGTGACCCCAATGTCAGCTGGTGATGCCAGAGCACAGAGTAAAACTGGCCCTGTGGGCCCCCGAAACCCTAACTCTTTATGGGAGTCGAAATCCTCTCCTTTCTCTCTTGGAGCATCTCGAGGTTTCGAACCGCTGACCTTGAGTTTAGCGGCTCAGCTAGCTGATAGAAAGATAGGTCAGCTCTGTGTACAATAAAGCGCCAAGTTGCCTGCTGGTCAGCACATGTCAGCCCATCCTGGCAACCCCGGTGCCAACACCCATCGCATCGAGGCTCTCCCCTGCCCTGCTGCCCGGCTCCAGCAGCTGAGCCCTCTGACGTCATGTCCCGTTGGGAGAGCAGAGGTTCCAGGTTGGGCTGCGAACCACAAGGTCAACAGTTCAAAAACCACCAAAGGCTCCACGGGAGAAACATCAGGCTTTTGGCTTCCATAACGAGCCAGTCTTAGAAACCTTCAGAGACGGTTCTACCCAGTCAGTGAGAAATCGATGGGCAGTGGTTTGGCTGTGATTTTTGTTTGAGCTTTGTTTGTTTGTTTGTTTTTATATGTCCCAGCAACAGAGTTGGACCATTTTTTTTGGGGGGGGGGTATCACTGCCCTCAGGTGGTGGGAGTAGGAGGCCCAGCCTTTGCTCTGTGGGGCTGGAATCGAACCTCCATCCCAGTGGGCCGCAGTCCCGCGCACAACCACTACGCCACGGGGGCTCAGCCCGGACCATATTTTCTTACTTTAAAAAACTTTGTTTCCTAGTGAATTAGGTGAGGATTTTTTTCGATAATTAAAAAAAAATTAAAAATAATTTTATTGGGGGCTCTTACAGTTCTTACAACATTCCATACAGCATTTATATCAAACGTATTGGTACACATGTTGCCATCTTCATTTCCAAATATTTTTTACTGGAGCCCTTGGTATAAGCTCCTCTTTTCCCCCTCCTTTTTTAAAATAAATCATTTCATGGAGGGCTCATACAATTCCCATCACGATCAGTGGTCAGTTCATACATCAATTGTGTGCAGACTACACTTGCACACTTGTCATCATCACTCGCAAAACCTCCTCTCTCCAGCCAGCCCCAACACCACTTCCCCATATTTCCCCTCCCTCCCCACTCCCCCCATGAACCCTTAATAATTTACAAATTATTACTTTTTCATGTCGTACACTGTCCAATGCATCCCCTCACTCACCTCCCCACTGTCTGCACCCCAGAGAGGAGGTTATATGTAAATCCCCGAAATTGGCTCCCCCTTTCCACTCCACCATCCCTCCATCCTCCCCCAGGCATCACCACTCCCACCACTGGTCCTGAAGGGATGTCTATCCTAAACGCCCCATGTTTCCAACTCCAGTGTACATCCCCTGGTCTAGCTGGATTTGTCAGGTAGAATTGGGCTCATTATAGTGGGTGAGAGGAAGCATTTGAGAACCAGAGGCAAGCTGCATATTTCATTGTTACTACAGGTACCTTGACTGGCTTATCTCCTCCCTGCGACCTCTCTGTGTGGAGATGTTGGTTCTAGGTGAGGATTTTACAGTTCAGATCGTCAATTTTGTATTCACAACTTATCAAAACTCTCAATAGCTTGCCCTTTTTCATCCCTGTCCTCTCTATGTTCCCCACCTCCCCCTTAGACTGTTCCCCCCCTCTTCTTCCTTGTGTAGGATATTTTCTTCCTCTTCACCCACGTTAACAGCTGTCTACCCTCTCTCTGATCCATCAGGTTCCCAACATCGAATGTCATTGACTTACTGCTGCCTGTGAAGGCTTGCTCCCCTGGCAATTGCTGCAGCCCCTCACCCAGGATAAAGTAGGTATCTGATAACAGCAGCTCCGCCCAGGGAGGAGCCACTCATTGCCCGAGGCACAGCTCAGGCAACTCCCCTTCTCCCCACCCCCTACTGTTTCTTAATTACATCATTGCAAATGGTGGGGCATACAGATTGGGGACCCAAAGCCCCATCTGTAGGCAATTGGACATCCCCTTACAGAAGGGTCACAGGGAAGGGACCAGCCAGTTAGGGTGCAGTGTAGCAATGATGAAACAGGCAACTTTCCTCTAATTCTTCAATGCTTTATGATGATCCCAATTTTACCTGACAAATCCGGCTAGACCAGAGAATGTACCCTGGTACAGATGGGAGCCGGAAAGAGGAAATCCAGGACAGATGGTCTCTTCAGGACCAGCGGTGAGAGTGGCCATACTGGGAAGGGGGGTAGAAGGAGAAACGATTATAAGGCTCTACATATCGCCCCTTCCTGGGATAGAGGTAACAGGGAAGTGGGTGAAAGGACAGTATAAATAATAATAATTTATAAATTATCAAGGTTTCATGGGGGAGTGGGGGAGTGGGGAGGGAGGGAAAAAAATGAGGACCTGATACCAAGAGCTTACGTACGTACGTAGCAAGCAAATGTTTTGAGAATGAAGATGGTAACAAATGTACTTTAGATACAATGGCTGGGGGCTGAGCCCCGGTGGTGTAGTGGTTGTGCTCGGGACTGCGACCCACTGGGATGGAGGTTCAATTCCCGCTCACAGGAGCAAAGGCTGGGCCTCCTACTCCCACCACCAGGGCAGTGATGCCTAAAAAAGAAAAAAAGAAAAAGAAAAAGATACAATGGATGGATGGATGGATGGTGATGAGTTTGTTACATGAGCCCCCAATAAAGTGATTAAAAACAAACAAAAACCCCTTTATCTTCACTGTCTTGGATTGGGCCGTGCTTTCTGGTGATCGACCAAGCTTTTACTAGCTACTTTAAAAAGACATTGTTTCCCTCGATCGTTGTTTCTTTCTATTTTTTTAAAACTAGATCAGCAGGTCTTTCTTCCTAGTCTGGAAACTGTGCTGACATCTGCCCTCCGAGAGTGACCCTGCTGGTATTTGAAAGTCCCAGGTTTACAAATGTCTGTCTTAACTACAACTGGCATTTGTCCTTTAATGTGATGCAAATTGGCTCTCAATTTGCATAGCGTTACACAGGACACTCCGTGGTGCAAGGTCAAAACCACCAGTTCCTCTCTGGAAGACGGTCTGGGAGCCTCACAGGGCCAGTTCTCCCTGTCCAATAGCAGTTGCATCCACTCAGTGGCAGTGAGAGTGTGCGCTGAAAAGGATTGAAACAAACCAAGCCCTCCTTGCGATCCCTCATGGAGGAACCATGGAGGAAAGGGCCTTCCTTGGTGAGCCCATTTCTTGCACAGAATCCAGAAGAAATCAGGCCTATCAGCACCTGGTCTGATTTACCTACAGATTCAACCAACCTAAGGACCCACTTGGGCACAGGTCACGTCGGTCACCCAGTGCCTTAATTTTCAGCATCACTGCAACAGAAGAGGCAGCACAGTCTGCCCGGGGCTGGCTGGCTGGTAAAGGCTGGTGGTAGAATGGCCGCGTAAAGACCCTAAGAGATCACGGCAGGAAGTTTGGGGTGTTCTCATTGTAGGGGGTGTTTTCGTAAACGAGGAGCGGGGTGCTAGCCTCTACTCACCTTGATCCATCTCAGAACTCACTCAAGAAATCCTCTCTCATCGCATCTCTCATCTCTGCAGCCCGAGTTCGCTGCATTTCTGGGTCCCTGTGACCCAGGGAGCAGGGTACTGGTTAAATGGGAAACTCTGACTTCTGAAGGCTCTCGAACAACAGCGTGGTTGATGGGTTGGTTAGGCTGCTGACTGCAGGTCAGCAGTTCAAATCCACCAGTCTCTGTCAGGGAGAAACATGAGGCTGTCTGCCACCAGGGAGATTTCCAGTTTCAGAAACACCGAGGGACCCTTTTACTCTGCCCTAAAGGGGTGCGATGGGTTGGAACTGACCCAGTAGCAGTGGTTTTCTTTGTTCTGCTTTGTTTGGGGGCTCTTTATTCAGAGAAGTAGAGGAAGGGTGACGCTACTGGCTGAGGGAATAATTCGTGCAATGGCCAAGGGGATGACGACAGATTAACTGCTCAAAATGGGGACCAGGAAGACCTTGTCCAGAGATGGAGGACTCACGTGGACACGTGTGGGTCCACTGCTCTCCAATAACTATGGTCCCTGGGCACTTGGGGCAATTGATATCTATTGACCAACTCCTCACATTCACGGTTTTGGTAAGCACGACTGTATGGTTATGCTATATAAAGATTAAAATAAAGTCGGAGAGAATAGAAGAGGGAGTGAAACAAGGTGGTCAGACATATTTCTTTGGGCTGCTGTGACCTCCACAACCAGGTCCACGCACAGCGCAGGCAGAGAGGGCAGGAGAGAGAGCGATTTCTTTCTAGCCAAGGTTTCTATTTCTCTGGAGGGTATGCAAGCCCCCTGATTACAGGTAAAGACAGATGTCACAGGAAGGGGTTGCAGAATAGGTAAGCCAGTCGTGGGAGGGGAAGAAGAGGAGGGACTAGGGGTAGCCCTGATAAGATGGGCCGACCCCAGATTCAATATGGAAGTCTGGCCTTGATAGTCCTTGAGCTGGAGCCTTGACTTATTCTAAGCTTTCTATGGAAAGGAATCCAGTCCCCTTAACAGCAGGGAGAGACCCACCCATGGTGGGATAAACAATAGTATCTGATGACTCTGGGTGGCTGAATGTCCACAGGGAGATGTCTCTGATCTCCTACCATGTACTGGCTGACAATCTCTGAGGTTTGACAAGTCTTTGGGGGAGAAAAAGCCAGGGAAAAGTCTGGTTATCTCCCACAAAACCCACCCCAAACTCACTACCATCAAGTCAATGCCGACTCCCAGCACCACCCTCTCCCCTGTGGGTGTTCAGAGACCGTAATCATTTGCAGAAGCAGGAAAGACAGTCTTTCTCCCTTGGAGCTTCTGGTGGCTTCAAACTGTCAACCATGCAGGTCTCAGACTAACTGGTAACCACTACACTACCAGGACTCCTTACTGATAAAGACAGGGTTCACTAAGGATACCAGAAAGTTAGGCCTCCCCCTGTGTAGGAAACCCCATCAGTCAAGGAGCCAGCTGCAGGGGAGAGCACAGGACTCTGGGGAGGGGGAGAGGGAGGGTAAGCTTTGATTATGAAAGAGGGCACCCTCCTTTCTAGGGAACATTCCAGCTGTGCTGCCAAGACAGATTTGTTTTTCCACGTTGCTCTCAGTGTTGTTTACTGACACCATGTGTTAGCCCTGTTTGTCTAGAGAAACAAATTCATAGACACGCATATGTGTATAAGAAAGAGCTTTAAATCAAGGAGTAATTTTATATTAAGAAAACATCCCAGCACAGTCCAGATCAAGTCCGTAAGTCCGATATTAGGCCATAGGTCCAATAACAATCTATGAATTCCTCTTCAGACTTAAGCAACACATGCGATGACACCAAATACAGGAAGCTCACAGGCTGGTGAGTGGATCCAGGGGCAGCGGAAGCATCTCAACGCTGGCCTGGCTCTCCATGCGGCTCCTCCAGCTCCAGGGTTCTGGCTGCCTCAGTTTAGCTTGTGGCTGGTCAATAGGGAGATGCAGCAGAGTATGTCTGGCCTCCAGTGAGCTATTTCTCCCTGGCACACCTCCAAAGGAGGTCATTAAACTGCGACCTGATTGA
>PVJH01038306.1:0-17248 GCA_004026705.1 Nesogale talazaci | reverse complement strand
GATGATACACACAACCTGCCTCTAGTTCTTTAATGCTTCCCCCAACCCCACCACTATTGTGACCCCAGTTCTATCTTACAAATATGGCTAGACCAGAGATACTGGTACAGAGAAGAACTCACAACACAGGGAACCCAGAACAGATAAACCCCTCAGGACCAATAAGGGGAGCAGTGATACTAAGAGGGTAAGGGAAGGGGGTGAGGAGAGTCAGGGGGAACTGACCACAATAATCGACATAGGGCCCCCCTCCCAGGGAACAGACAGCAGAAAAGTGGGTGAAGGGAGATAGCAGTCGGTATAAAGCATGAAAAAATAATAATAATTTATAAATTATCAAGGGGTCATGGGGAAGGGGAGGGAAAGGGAAGGAGGGGAAAAATGAGGAGCTGATACCAAGGGCTAAAATAGAAAGAAAATGTTTTGAAAAGATGACAACATATGTACAGATGTGTTTGACACAATGGATATATGTATGGGTTGTGATAAGAGCTCTAAGAACCCCTAATAAAATATTTTTTAAAAAAGCAATCATACATGAGGTACACACAAGGAGAGATGAAAATTCAGAAGAAAAAAGCCCAGCAATTCCATCAATCTATCAACCCCCTCTTCCCTGTACCCCTCAAAAGAAAACCCACTGCCTGTTCAATCAATTCCAACTCCTTAGCTGGAGTAGAACTTTCCCAAGAATTTCCAAGGCTATAAATGTCTACGGGAGCAGACGGCCACATATGACTTCCCCAGAGTGGCTGGTGGGTCCAAACAGCTGCTGTGTTCATTTGAAGCGCACTACTTTAACCACGTGGGACCCCTTGCATGAAGAGAGAGGAGCATCAATCAATAGGCTAACTCTTTGACATTGTTGAAGTTGAGCATTGAGGAGAGAAACAACCGTAAAAGATTAATGTGACAGGTAGGCTTGCTGTGCCAGCATGGCCAAAGAAGATAGGTAGGTCTGTTGTGACAACATGGCCAATCAACACACGGAAGATCAATTGAAAGGCGGAGATAGAAACAGCTCAGTGAGCCCCGCCCTAGGGCTCTTGCTCTTTGATCTTTGGATCAGCCAGCTGCTTTGTTTGCCCTTTGCCTCCATCTCCAACCTACACTGCCTGTGGGACACCTAATCCATGGACTGTGTTGCTGTGAGTTGAGGTACCTTCAAGCCCTGCTTCACCACACTCCTGGAACATACATCTCTTGAGCTGGGAACTGTTGGACTCTGTCATCTGGTTGACGGTTGGTGACCTGTTTTGCTGTTTGCTGCTTGTGGCCGGATACTCTGAATTGCTCTACAGAGGACTACTCAGCGGCCCTCAAGACTCCAAGGACTGCCAGTCTACTAGCTGTCTCACACAAGTGAGTTGCACCAAGCCATTTGCACTGCTTTATAGATTAGTTAACTTTTATTTATTATATTATATATCCTTCTATCTATATAGATATATAAAGAGAATTGCTAGTGTGCTGGTTTTGTTTCTCTAGAGAATTCTGTCTAACACAAATAACCTGGGCGACCCCTCCCTCCCCCCTCCCAAAAAAAAGGGTGAACTTCCATCACCCTCGATAAATTTCCATTTGCTCTCTAGCATCCGTGTCTGGGGCATGGTCTGTGGACAAGGTGCCTCAAGGTGCCTCAGCGTTACACATTGACCCTCCCTATACCCCCTTCCCAAGAAGCAGAGAACCCAGGGCATGGGCGCAGCAGGCTGTGTGAGACCTTCCAGGGATTCTGGGGGACCTCCAGGTGTACATGCGCGGCTCTAGCACACTGGTTCTCCCCCCTCCTCGTGCCGCGCCCCTTTCATATGGCTCCTCGTGCAGTGGTGACCCCCAAACCGCACAATTATTTTCATTGCTACTTCATCACTGTCATCGTGCTACTGCTATGAATCGGGCAACCCCTGTGAACCACTGTGCTAGCAAGAGGAGGAGCCTCGGGGCCAGATAGACTCCAGGTGAAGGCCAGCAGCAAAGCCACTCTCTCTCCATCCCTCCTGCTCACGCCCAAGGTGGCGCCCGTCATCCAGGTCCCAACGCCCAGGAGAAAGCAGCGTGGTCTATTATTACCCACCGGGCTCTTGTCTGATTAGAAAGGCACCCTGTCATGCACGGGTGGATTTTATGCTTCATCCTTCCTGAGTTTCTCTACAAGCCTCCTAAAGTTAGTTGAGTCTGTGACAAGACAAGACGCAGGAGGGAGGCGGGGGAGACAGATGGTGTAGGAAGTGCTCCCCGCAGAAAGCTGACTCGGCTGATTGCAGGAATGCTCGGCTTTTAATAACATGACAGGAAAGGAAAACAGAACAAAATCTCCCGTTGGAGCCTCAGACCCCATCCTCCACCAGCTGTCCCAGACGACGCTGTCCCTGCCTGAATTTCCTTCGTTTAAGGGTATCATTTTCCAAATGTTCTCCAACGACTTGACCTGGAGGTGGCGAAAGCTAACTTTGTAGTCCCAGTCATCCATGTGTGAAAAATATTTTCAGAGAAAAAGCAAGTGCATGAAAATATTTTTACCACAATAAATTGCTGGTTCCACATTTCTTGGGAAAGGGGAGGGGTGGGAGGGGACCTGTGACTAATTAGCGATGTGCTTAAACTGCCAGCCCCAGCACCACTGAAACTCAACCGGGTGCCAAATGATTTAGTCGAACAGTATTTAAATTAAAAACTAATGACTAGGTTAATCGAATACATGTTCCTCTCCTCTCCAGCTCCGTCTCTATTCATTGAGCTCAGAAACTAGATTTCAAACATGCATCCCGGTCAGTGAATGAAAAACATCTAACTACTTGAATATAACAAGTCAGTAACCAAGAACGACTTCTTTTCATCTCAGTTTTATTGTCCCTGTAGATGTTTAACCATAAACTGTTGACTAGAAGTGTTCACCAGTGGGTCGGAAGAACGCGTGCGCCCCACCACTCCTACCAAAGTGCTCAGAAAACATCCCTGGCTGGCAAAAGTGAGTGACGTGAGATCGTTAGATTGCTTGGCCGCCTTCTCTTAGTGTTACAAGACTTATTATCAAAGCGCTTATACCAACAAGAACCCGGCAGACCACCTAGACATCAATCACTACATTTTAAAATCAACTTCAGAGTAATTTGAATTTTAACAGGGGATGACTCAAACCCTTCTTCCTAGTCCTTCCTCAGATCTATACAGATCTCCCCCCCCACCCAACCCCTGACTCAACAATCCATCTAGCATATAACCCCTTCATAAAGCTGCAAGAAATTATAATCGTTTACAGACTTTTTTTTTAAGTGTGGAGAATCAGTCCTAAAAAAGAAGTTATGGTGAAATTCCAAAGACACATAGCTGAGACCGGTCTGGCAAACACATGGCATACCTATCTTTGCAAGGAGGGTATGGAAGAGGCCACCCCTTCGGCTTCTGCAAACCATAAATGTCACAAACATTCTGAACCACCCACAGAGGACCAACCTAAATCTGTATGTGGGCTCGTCTCCTCAATCCCACAACAGTCGCTGAGCATAAAACATACCAAACAAAGCCAAGGGAGGCAGGGGGGTGGGAAGGGGGGGGGGTGTTTTCACACTATAGCATAGAAGAAAACTTAATAAGCAAACACTTGTCCATAAAGAGTTGACAGCAAAAAAAAAAAAAGAAGAAGAAGAAGAAGAAAAAACCAACAACCTCCCAGACACCAAATGAAAACAATATCTGAATGTGAGTTTGGCACAAGAACAAACGGAATGAAGTTATGAAAGCGAGGATTTGGAAAGTGCCATAATCATTTATAATAGCGGCAACTGTCCTGGAATTCCCTCATCAGAAAACAACATGGGGGCAGACTACCAGCCATCAATTTCTGGATCTGACAGTTTGTCTCCGGGGAGGTGGTGCAATGGAAAGAAACGGTGCAGGAGCCAGAAAGCCTGGGTCCTGGGTCCACGGCTGGCCCGATCCAGCCAGGGGGCCAGGGGCATGCCCTGCCAGTGCGCAGGTCCCAGAAAGCCAGGTGGTCGAAGGGCCCTGTTAGAGCAAGAACACGGGGGTGCCGGATGTTGCCGTGTTTGGTGGGAGATGAGAGAAGGCAGAAGAAAAGACTGGAAGGCGCGTTTCTTTAGTTCAAGAACGTGACGTGGGAGAAGTAGAAATAAAAGGCAGAATCCGCCTCAAAAAAAAAGCTTTGAGAGAGAGAGAAAGGCAAGATGTAAACCTGTCCCCAGGAAACGTCCCATAGAGCTTGGAACATAAACACAGAAGGGAATTATCAAATTTTCTTTCGTTGGAAAATCCAGTCTCCCCTTCTACAGCGTCCTGGGAGACAGTTTGCCAGTGTCCCCTTGAACCCCTATAATCACAGGGAGTCTTCTCCTTTACAAGGTGCTCACTGTATTGTTGAAAAAAAAAAAAAACAACTGAAAGTTCTGCCTTCTGCTGAGTCCTTTATAAACGAATATTCCAGGGTATGCTCTCTAGCTTACCAAGGTCCTCAAACTGCGGCCCGTGGGCCACCTGTGGCCCACCAAGGACATTTATCCAGCCCACCGGGTGTTTTTGCCACCACTGCTGTCCTGCTTAGCACCCGACTCATCCCGGGCCTGCAGTGAATTTGTTCATAGTTGTTTGTTTGTTTTTTAAATATACCCCAGCCCTCCAACTAGCTGAGGGACAGTGAACTGTTTAAAAACTTTGAGGAGCTCTAGTTAACCCCTCTTCTTAAATCAGACATGCAAATGGTTGAAAACACCCCCGCCTCCTCCACCCCACCCCAATCATCCATCCCCAAAGCCCGGTTTCACACTCACACTTCTTTCAGCCATTCCTGCCCCAACACGGCTTCCAGGGCACTCCTTGGCGGGCTCTCCCTGGGTCTGGTTTGGCAAAGGAACACTTACCATATGCCACCAAGAATGGAACACAGTATTCCAAGTGTGGTCTGACAACTCAATTTGATTTTTTAAAGAAATATTTATTGAGTGCCTTCTATGTGGCAGACTAATATTTTTCTTGATCTTAACTATATTTCTATGAATGTGCCCTAAGAACGCCTTAGTTTTGTTTGTTTTAGTCCATTTCTGCCTCTCCAGCTAATGAGACCAGATTCTACAGTCTGAGTGGCCAGAGGTCCTTCTCCTGTCCACTCTGTAGCCAACAACAGTAAGTAGGACAGTCAGTGGCTTTGGAGATCTACAGACCTGGGTTAGTCCTGTCACTCTCTGAGTGGCTTTAATTGGAAAAACCCTAGCTCTGTTCCAAGTCTCCAACCAAATCTCTAACAAAAATAACGTGTAAACTGTTAAAGCCAATGACAGATCTGTGTAGCATTGATTGATTGGCAATGACGCACAGACCAACTCAATCAAAGTGACTGTCCATTATGTTTCCAGAATGTGATGATCTCATTCAGCATTTCCCAAAGGGGGTGCTCCTTGTCCCATGGGGTGGCACTGGAACAATCCAGGGGGGAGAGGGTACTGAAAAAGCAGATAGTGACACTTTCTGCTGGGTTATAGGCTGTAATAGCACAAAAGATTTTCACGGCCAGGGAAGTGCCTGAGTAATTTTTTTTCTGAAAAGGGTCCAGTAGGCCAAAGAAGTTTATGAACCTAAGGTCCTGTTAAAAGAAAAAAAAAAAAAAAAGGGAGGCATAAAATGAGGCAGTCCTTGAAGAGCCATAAATTATTTCATCACAATCTGATCAGATTGTTGGTATCTTGCTTACACGGGGGGGAAAGGTATGGGGGAGTTATAGAAAGGGGAGGCCATATGATTGCAGGTGCTCCCCACGATCCTGAGACTTAAACTCAAGAAGGGCCCAAGTGGGTCAGGGAGCTAAGGGAGATAGATGGGTGGGCCAGGTGGTGCAGAAAGCATGATACAAAGTGGACCATAACACACAAAAGGTGAGGCTGAGGCCAAATGGCCGAAGGGCTTGAGTTCTACACAGAGGAATTTGAACTTCAATCTGTAGGTTATTAAGAGTCAACCCTTACTGGTTATGGTTAGTGAACCAGTTCAAATATTTGAGGACTAATTTCACAGACAATCATAGGGGCTTTGGAGACAAATAAAGCAGCAGAAGTGAAGTGGGTATTCTGTTTGGTAGGGCTTGTAGGGGAAGGTATTTGAACAGAAGTCATTGACGTCCGTCGGGGAGAAAGTCTCACAGATCTCACAAGGCCGAGGATCTCGAGCAGAAAGGCATCCCTGAGAGGTTCGTGTCTGAGAAACGTGACAAAGGCCATGTGGCTGGGAAAGAAACAGCAAGGGGAAGAGAGGGAGGAAGTGAAGACAGAGAGGCAGACAAGAACCAAATGATGTTGGACTGGGCATTTTCTCCTTACACAAAGGTTTTATTCTGAGTGTAATCAGAAAGGCATGACTCCATTTATTATTAGAATACTCCACTGAAATCACATTTATTTATATTTATGATTCTCCCTAAAATGCCAGCTCACAACTAACTAACTATTCCACCCACCCCCTGAAAAAAAAATGAGATTACTTTGTCATACTTACTCTCTGAAAGCCCATTCTGGCTTCTAATTCTTAGCTAAGTGTTCACAAACCAAATATAACTAATCTGTTCCAGAATTTCGCCAGACACGTGGTTTGGGAAGCCATCACGCCCCTGTGCCACCCACCCCTAAAGTCTTTCTGGAAGTTTGTGACAACATCTGCCCATTTCCAGTCTTGGGGCATTTCATAAGAGTGGCAAATGGATAATTAATGGGTACACTGGATGGTACTAACAGCAGATACAGAAGGAGTTCAAAGGGAAGAGGAGGTAAATGCAGAAGTGTTTGGCGAGAGAAGAGGCGGTGCAGGTGGGAGACATGGAAGGGCAGCTGTTTTCTGGAGAGCGATGAAAAGCACAGCTCTATAAACCGAATTCAGCAGAAATTACACACGGCCCTCCTGCCCGAGGCCTGGCAGGAAATCAAGCGCGCGCGCACACACACACACACACACACACACACACAGGGTGGTAAAACATTCTGATGGGATGGTGGGGTTATGGATAAAATTTTCTCCCTTTGGGGACATATTTTCATACGATTTTTTATTATTTATGACACATTAGATATAGTCTTATATGCTACAACTTAACACTGATTTTTTTTTTAAAAAGATGCTAGACAGGGAGGTGTTTTTTTTTCCTCTTGAGCAAGTGGAAGTCAAGATCATCACAAAGCTCAAGAGAAGGCAACTACTTAAATCTTGAGAAACTGAAATAAATCCCAATTTAGAGACCTTTTAAAATATCATATATATGTATGACATTTCATATATCTAATTTCATCTATAATACAGTGTATATATAAACCCTGCATTGTGATATGTGCGTATCTATACACACACACACACATGCTTTCTTGGGAGGAAAATGAGCATGCAGGTCAAGAAGGAAGACCACGTAACCTGAATGAGTCAATGTCTGACGCTTCTCCGATGGGCTGAGGTTTCTCAGAGACCCTGTGAGAGCCATGACTTAATGGCCGCCCTGCTCTCCCGTCTTAGACGGGGTCTGACCACCCTTTCCATCAGGCTCTCTGAGGAGGAAATGGTTTTGTTTTCCCTCCGTGTTGCACAGGTCCAGGCTCCCAGAGGTGTCGTGTACAAGTGGACGGCCACAGTTGGAAGAGTCAGATCAAACAAAAAAAATCCCTGGGGGCAGGTTCCTGGAAATGTCACTCGGTCCTGCTTCCCGAAAGGGACAGAGTAGCTTGATGTCTCAAAGTAGCTTCTGACATGGTCCCAGGGGAGAAGACAAAATCCTTTTAGGAAGAAAAAAAATAAACTCACAAAAGCAGTGAGCAGACAAATATAGGCAGCATACATACAAAAATTAATCGAGGCAAGAAAGGCGACAGTGAGGAGTACATTTTCCTCGAAGGACATATATTCAGTTGGTGGGTTTAGAGACTTGACATGCTATGGTCTGCTCCAATCTCACTTACAGGAAATAAGCAAATAGAGAGAAACCAAAGATGGTTAGTGGGTTGGGAGGGAGGAAGGTTTGGGCTTATGGCAGAATCAGAAAAGAGCATAACCAATTTCTCCAAATTACACACGAAGAAATGGTTACGTTGGCATACATTTAACCAATTTTACAAGGGCATAATCAATGTCACGAAATTACACATGCAGAAGTGGTCCTGTTGTATACATTTTCACCCCAAAGAAAGTTTTAATTTAATAAAAATAAAATCACTTGTGACAACTTAGGTTCTCCGGTAAACATTTTAATGTCAAAAAGTTCCATGTTTTCATAAGAAAATCAAAACTTTTTCATATCCAGTGTTCTTTTAACTTCCATTCCTAGCTAATTTTATTATCACAGACTGATCTGTGAGCTCCTGTTTGACTTCCCTCACACCTCTTTTTACTTCCCTGGTGACTGCTGACTGCGATGGGAAATCTTTGACTTGACATTCACCTAAAATACACCAGAACCACTGTCCTAGGTCTTCCTGGTTGCTGGTATGAAGATCTATTTGCCATCATATCAGTTTTACTTTGATATCTGTTCAAGAAAATGCTTACAATTGCCTAGAGGCAAGTCCTTTCTTCGATTTTTAAAAAATACATTTTCATCCTTACCAACTCATCCCAAATCTAACATTATACCAACTAACTTCAATTCTACAAATTTTGACATCAGGAAAAAAAATCCCACTTTTTCTTTCATCCAGAATAATTTCCAAATAGAATTCAACTCCAAATGATTACTCTAAAAAGTGATACCAACTTTACCTGAATAGCTTTAATTAACGTTTTAAAGTATCTCTTTAATAAAGCTGTTTGGGGCAGTGATGTGCCCCTCCCCCCCAAAAAATAAGGCTGTTTTACAAATAAATCAATCTAGTGATTGAAATATCATACTTTGATAATATATTAAATAGAACTTAATACACTCACTGCAAGGCTTAGGAATTCATTAAAGTAGTCCACGAGAAAATCATCTGTTGCCAAAGAATCTTCCTGTAAAAAGATAAAGAAAACAACACAATATCATTCTAATTCTAATGTTTTAAGGCATTCTTCCATTCATTTCTTAATTCTGCTTTAAGTTACTTACAAGAAATTGTTTTTTACGGATTGGGATAAGAGTTATATGAACCCTCAATAAAATGATTTTTTTAAGAAAGGCAATTTGGCTGTATCTATCGGCATCAGCCCAGTTGAATAAAAAATAGTATCAGAAGAAAAAAAAAGAAACTGCTTACAACACAGATCTTCACATCTTTGTCAGCCACTAGAGAAATCTCAGACTGAAAAAAACTAAGAAACTAAAATGGTGCAAACTCTTAAAAGCCCTTGCAACTGATTATTCTTAGGTGAAAAAGTACCTGGGAAAAAATAGAACATTTAAATGAAACATTAACATAAAAGAATACTGTACATGGCAAACCCCTCTGCAAACTTTCTTAGAATACATATTTCTTTTGGGGGGAGCATCACTGGCCTCTGGTGGTCATGGGAGTTACCCAGCCTTGCTCCTGGAGAGCTGCTGCTGGATTTGAACCTCCAAGCCCGTGGGCCACAGTCCTGCACTCAACCACTACGCTGCTGGGGCTCAGCCCTAGAATACATATTTCATAAAAATAAACCAGCGTCAATGAAAACAGAAGTAATGTTTGGGGTTAAAATTGGCAATATAAATCTCTGAAATGATCCAACAGAAACAATTAAGAAAGAAAACCATCTATTCTCTCCCTCTAGGAATGAGGCACTTTTAGTCATCTGAGCTCTGCTTAACTTTTACATAAAGAGATTTTGAAAATGCTTATGTTCTAAGAATAAAGATGATAGACATTTTTTCCATGGCTATCTCAACCACCAACATAGCCACTTTCAAAACGGGCAAAATTGAAAAGGCACTGCCAAACACAAAATCTCTCTTCCAAATCATGGAATACCTTATTTTGTTAGTAACTGTTTCCATTGTGTCAAAAGCACATTCTCGCATACTCTGTTGCATAGTACATGTGTTTACTTTGTTGTTCATAATTATATTTCAATTTCACAAATTACACATGAAGGTTGACAACATGACACAATGCGATGATTCCCATATGCTTGGTTGCTTTCTTCTTAGACTAGCCAATTTTTGAAATGTTGTTGAAGTCTAGTGCTACACAGATATAGTAACGTCTACTTTAGAGAATCGATGGTCAGGATAATTGGAGTAATTGAAATGTCAAAACAGAGTTATAAACAATCACTTATGAGGATTTATCTGAAGGAATTTACTAAAGATCTGAGGCGATTAAAACAACAATAATTAGGGGCGGGGGGACCCGAGTCGCGCTGGGTGGGCAAAGAACCACGCATATGGAGGGTTTAACAAGAGATTGTTGTTGATTTCATTTCTTCAGATGACTGTGTAAATCTAGGTAGTGTGTTTATATTTTAAAATCCCCCGCCCCTGATTCCTTTATCCCTCAAACCTAAATAGTAGTCTGTGTGGCTTTAAAAAAAAAAGAAAGAAAAGAAAAATAGGAGGAAAAGAAAAATTGAAATGACCTTGGAGTCTTCAGTAACAAACAAGTTCATCACCAAAAAAAATTTTTTAAAAGAGAGACAGACAATAAATAAATAAGGATGTAACAAATCTATGTTAGCGATATCTTAACAGTAGCATATTCCCAAACCAAGTTCGGATTGGCCACAAGCTGGGAAGACCCACAAGGCAGACTAACAACGTGGCATTTACCTCTCTGGGTTACTTGGAGTCCCTCAGCTTTACTTCGTTCGGTGAACACTGAGGAGATGTCCACAGTGGAATGTACAATCGCTCCATCCGGCCTCCGGTTAGAAGTCTCAATCGCAACCAGAATCGATGCAGGGGCAGTGAGTTTGGTGTTTCCGTAAGAGTGGCAAGTGTGTGCAGATCCGGGTCTCCGATTCACTCACTGCCAAGGATTCTGACTCTCGGGGACCCTATTACGGGGTAGAACCGCCCCTAAGGCTGTCAGACTTCGCCGGGCCAGAAAGCCTCGGCTCTGTTCTGCAGAGCGGCAGGTGGTTTGGAACTGCTGACCTGGCAGTTAGCGGCCCGATGGGTAACCCTGCAGGACCCCGGGGGCTCCCGAGAACTGAGTCACTAAATTTAAAATCCGCTTATGTTAAGGAAAATGCAAGCCACTGCCATGGAGTCAACTCGGACCCATAACCACCCTCGCTGGGGTTTCCGCGGCTGTTTTGGGAGCAGGATGGACGCACCGTGTTCTTCCACAGAACTCCTGGTGAGCGCCGACCTTGCCGCAGCATTCCAATGCTTGCCTGTCAGTCCCACCGGAGCTCCTTGCAGACGTCAAAGGAAAGTATATTTTGAATGAGTAAGTCGTAAAAGCTTCTTGACAGCTTTTCTAAAATTTGTATTTTGAAAGATAGTCAGCCACAACACAGAATCTGCATTCCACGCGGTCAGGGGGGCCCTTAATATTGCTAAGAATTGGTCAGCCTTGTTTCCAGAAGTTGCTAGGTCATCTTGGGATTTGTACGTGTTCATTTCCAGAACCATTTCCTTCCCAGGAGCTTTCCAGAGACCGCACACTTTGAAGTGATGCTACCTCGGGGAGCTTCAAAGGGTACCGTTTTCTTCGGTTTTGTTTCCTTAGTCTCTTTCGGATGACTTTTGTCAAGCACAAGGGGGCTTCAGACAGTGCGTTGAAAAATGCTATTGCATTATAAGTCCATGCTCCACTCCCAGTTATAAAGGCCCTCCATATACAAGAAAGACAAATTGCCAGAAAACCCAAGAGCCCTGGTGGTTGAATGGGTTACATGTTCAGCTGCTAACGACAAGGTCAGCAGTTCAAAACCTCCTGCCGCTCCTCAGGAGAAAGATGAGGGTCTCCACTTTCATAAAGAGTTACAGGGCAGTGGGGGGGGGGGGTGGAAATGAGGAGCCAATACCAAGGGTGCAAGCAGAAGGAAAGTGTTTTGAAAATGAGGATGGTAACAAACGTGCTTGACACAACGGATGGATGGGTGGATTGTGATAAGAGCTGTACAAGCCCCCAACAAAATGATTTTTTTAAAGGCCTTTGACCCCACCACACTGAGGTGAGACACCTCACCTCAGGCAACAGAACAGCCAGGGGAACAGAGCAATGAAGTCCCCAGGGAATAAATAGACGAGGGACCAGGGTGTGGTAACCCATTAGACTGGACCAGAAAACACTCCTAAAGGTCAACAAACAGACCTTGAACTGTTTACGGGCTTTTTTTTTCTTTCCTGCCATTTTTTGTTGTTGTTTTCTTGTCTTTTGTTACTTTGTTTTCCTCTGCCTTGTTTTTTATGCATATTATTACCTCTGCAGGTCTCTCTCGATAAGATAGGCAGGATAAACAATCTGGAGGAGAACACAATGGGACCGGTGGTTCCAGGGAAACATGGGGGAGGGGGAGTCAGAGGAAAGGAAGTGGGTGTTAATGAAGCCAGGGACAAGGGAACAAACGAGTGACCCAAAAGAGTGGAGGAGGGCCGGCAGGACTTGATCAAAGGCCATGTAACCAAGAGGAATTACTGAAAACCAAATGAAGGCTGAACATGATAGTGGGACAAGAAGAAAGTAAAAGGAAATAGAGGCAAGAACTGGGAGGCAAAGGGCATTGATAGAGGTCTAAATACAGGTATGTACATATGTAAATATATTTATATATGATGATGGGGAAAAGATCTATGTGCATATATTGATAGGTTCAGTATTAAGTATGCAGATGGACATTGGGCCTCCGACTCAAGTACTCCCTTAATGCATGAACACTTTGTTCTATTACACTGGCATTTCATGATGCTCACCTTCCTGACACAATCACTGAAGACAAGGCAGGTGCATAAACAAATGTAGTGAAGAAAGCTGATGGTGCCAGGCTATAAAAAGAGAATATGCCTGGAGTCTTGAAGCTTGAAGATAAACAAGCTGCCATCTAGCGGAGAAGCAACAAAGTCAACAAGGAAGGAGCACACCAGCCTGTGTGATCACAAGATGTCGAAGAGATCAGGCATCAGACATTAAAGAACAAAAAATCATATCGTTGTGAATGGGGGGAGGGGGGCTGAGAAGTCGAGACCCAAAGCCCATCTACAGACAATTGAACATCCCCTTACAGGAGAATCACAGGGAAGAGATGAGTCAGTCAGGGTGCAGTGTAGCAATGATAAAACATACAACTTCCCTCTAGTCCTTTAATGTTTCCTCCCCCCAACCACCACCACCACCACTATCATGAGCTCAATTCTACCTTACAAATCTGGCTAAACCAGAGAATGTACACTGGTACAGATAAGAGCTGGAAACACAGGGAATCCAGGACAGATAAAACCCTCAGGCCCAATAATGAGAGTAGCCATACCAGCAGGAGAAGGAGAAGGTGGAGGAAGGGGGAACTGATCACAATGATCTACATATAACCCCCTCCCTGGGGGATGGGCAACAGAAGAGTGGGTGAAGGGAGACAACGGACAGTGTAAGACATGAAAAAAGAATTTATAAATTATCAAAGGTTCAAGAGGGAAAAAGGGTGGGGAAGGGAGAGAGGGGAAAAATTGAGAAGTTGATGCCAGGGGGTCAAGTAGAAAGAAAATGTTTTGAGGATGGCAACAAACATACAAATGTGCTCGATAAGAGTGGTATGAAAAAAAAAAGAGTGGTATGAGTCCCAATAAAATAATTTTTTAAGAGTTACAGTCTCAGAAATCCCCAGCGGCAGTTCTATTTTGTCCTAAAGGGGTCAGTATGAGTCAGAATTGGCTCAATGGCATTGAGTGAGAAAATGGAATATCAGAGATGCCCAATGCATGCTCAATTTATTGTTATGTCCATTAAAGAATGCTTTGTCAGATGACTATCAAGTTTCTAAACATGTCCTCTCAGGAAGAACTTATTCCATCATTGACTACAGTCCACTGAGCCCTGTTGGGGGTGGCACTGCTCTAGCTGTGGGGTGTGCAATTTGCTTTCAGCTCTCTCAAGTCTTCCTCCAGCCAAACCACATGAATAGGGCATTTATTCTACTTGGTATCCAGTCACACCTTAGACTAGCACCTTTTACTCGGGTAACCACCGAAACTAAGAAGCCCAAACTTATCAAACCTATTGCCACTGAGTCAATTCTAACCATACAGAGTTGACAGCCTCAGCTTTCTCCAGGGGAAGGGCTGGTGGAATGTAACTGCCCACTTTTCTATGGTTAGCTGTCCAAAGCTTACCTGGAAATGCCACCAGAATCGATATCTTTCTTCTCGGGCGGTATCTTAGAGTCTGCCAGTATTAAACATCTGCAATCTTACTGAGATCGAGCTAACACCACGGCCAACACCAACCCACAGCCATCCTATACAGGGCTTCAGAAACTGTTCCTCTTCCCTGGAACAGACAGACTCATCTTTCTCCCACTGAGTGTCTGATGGGTTTGAACCACTGACCTCATAGGTTAGGGCTAACCCAAAGCACCATCGGAGAGAGAGCCCCCAAAGGAAGTCTGTGTCATCTCTTCATGGCATCTGCTTAATCCTCTGGTCTCAGCTGACTGGGAATGGAACTTGGGGAATAAAAGTCTAGATAAACAGGCATGTTCCCCCACTCCCTGTAATTTCTAATTCAGTGTGTTCATATATCTAATCACTTTGGTAATATATATACATCTATATATTGTTTTATATCGAAGAATCAATGAGGGTCTGCTAAACTAGTTCTCTCAAAATCTTTCCATCCAAAAGAAAAATAAGGCCTTGTTCTGAAGCTGCGTTCTGAGGAACTAAGTCTTTATACTTTGCTTTCACATCATCCCAATAACCGATAAGCCAGTGATGGTGGCGGGCACAATCAAGCAGAACATTGAATCAATTCCTCCATTACATCATTCCTTGAACCTGACGGCAAAATCTGCAACACAAATTCTCCTGCTGCATGATGCAAGGGAAGGCAGCCACACTTCCGTAGAAGGCGTGCTGTCTGCCAACATGCTTGTTCAAGTACCACAGGTGTGCCATCTGTGAAAGTGAGGTCAGCTTTTCCATGTCTAGTCCAAACCTCTTGAACCTCATACCGGAAGAAGCAGACGTGAAATCGCTCACCTGTGCTCAATCATGATGGTGAGTAGACTTTTTGCTTAAAAAGAAAGAAATCTTTTTTTGCTGGACCTCTTACTCTGATAAGCTGCAACTGCATTATGACTCCAAAAGTTGCAAGGTATACAACCTTCATAAACACGGTAGAAAAAAGATGACAAAATCTATGGTCCCAGACAGAATATAATACAAGCTGTAAGAGAATTGTAAAGTAAATTTGTTCTCTGCTCCACGGAAGGACATGTATATTATCTTGGTAGGAGGCTCAGCTCAAATGGAGAAAACGCCATTTGAGATGCAAACTCATATCCAGAGTTATAGAAGCTAACCTCGGGGAGGCCAGGACACAGAGTCCAGGGGGAAATGCAAAGATAAAGCGAAGTGGGGAAAGTGAAACATGATAAAGGTGATTACAGGTACTGGGAGAAATAGAAAAAGAATCCAGAGTTTCAACTCCCACTCAAGCAATTCACATATTAAACCACAAAGCCCCTGACTTCATTTCTGATGCAGAAACCAAATTGGCACACTTTAGCTTAGGAACGGTACGAAGAATGTTAACTAGATCGGAAGCCAGAACCAAACACCTTCCGGCAATGATGCCCCTTAAGACAGACCTGCTTCTGCTCCCTCTTCCTACACCAGGTATAAATTCCTTTCTTTTCTCCTTTTAAAACCAGCCTCCCCACCCAGAAGGCAGAGACACTAAAGCAAGCTAAGAGACAGTGGACCTCTTCAACCCTCAATGCAGGCAGACAGAATCAGGGGTGGCTGGGGCTCCGAGGATGGTGATCGGATTGTGAGCACTCTTGTGTAGGACTCCTGAACCCCAACTCCCTCTCCTGATGACACCTCGTTTTCCACACCCACCAGTTCCCGGGCAGGCACCAAGCCTGCTCAGGTTGTTGTCCCAGTTCCCGGATGTGGATTTAGCACAGAGCCACTGTCCCAGGAAGCTGCCCAAGGGAGTCTCTACTCAGACACAGTACACCGCGCAGGGTGTTGCCAGCTTGGAAGAAGGGGAGATTTTGGAAACATCTCTAACGAGGGGGTCCCCAAATCCTTGTCTTCATATACATACAGCTGACAGTTCATGGCCAGTGATGACTGATGAGCCCTTGTATCCAAAGTAGAGACAAGAGAACTGCTCCCCCAAGCAAAGCACCTGCGTTCCAGCATGCCACGCCTCTGCATGAACTTGAAATATTTTATATGAATTTGATATTTATCTGTTTCATCCCAAGAGATGTTAACATTTGTCATAGAAAGGGGGCAGACTTGTGCCATCTGACCACTTGATTTCAACCCTTGCATCACCAACGGAGATTATTCAAGAATGTCATGGAAACACCATTAAAAATTCCTGATAAGGAATGGCATACAGTCATCTCAAGCATTAAACCTAATATTCAAAGTTAACCTAAAAAAAAGTTATGTACACATTAGAATCACATGAAAACAGACGAATCTCAAAAACTATGGTGAGCCACCAAAAACCTCCACAATAGAAAATCAACTTTATGGTTTCATTTACATGAAGCTCAAAAAGGGACAAAACTGGCTTATGGAGAGATTATTAGAGCAGTGGCTATCTTAAGGGGAGTAATGGCAAAAATGAACTGGGAACCGGCTTGAAGAAACTTTCTAAGGTGATGGATGGAACACCTGGTTGCATGTATTTATAAGAAGTCATCAAATGTACACTTAATGTTTATGCATTTGTTGCGCATAAATTGTTTTTAAATTTATGAATCATTTTATTGGTGGCTCTTACAGCTTCTATAACAATCCACACATCAATTGTATAAGCACATTTATACATATTTGCCATCATTAATTTCAAAATATTTTCTATTTAAGCCCTTGTTATCAGTTCCTCTTTTTCCCTCCCTCCCCCCACCATCCCACCCTCATGGATCCCTGATAAATTATAAAGTATTATTTTTTATATCTTACACCACCCACTGTCTCCTTTCATTTGCGTTTCTGTTGCTTGTCCCCCTGGGGAGGAGGCGCTATATATCATTATAGTTGGTTCCCTATTTCTCCCTCTTCCCCTACCCCCACCTTTCCCCTATCCTCATGGTATCGCCACTCCCACTGCTATTTCTGAGGGGTAATCTGTTCTGGATTCCATGTGTGGAGGGCTCTTATCTGTGCCAGTGTACAGATTTGTAAGGT
>PVJH01038305.1:0-17274 GCA_004026705.1 Nesogale talazaci | reverse complement strand
TGAATGCTAAGAAAGTGCTTAGCACTTTCTTGGCTAAGCCAGAGAACTTTTGGCACCAATGCAGAGCCCTGCAAAAGTTGTAAGATTTTTAGTGGACTATTCAGGAAGTGGGTGGTTAATGTTTCTTATGTTTAAAACAAAGTACATGGACAGAACACCTTTCTTAGTGGTCAGTGAGTGTTTTAGGCAACTTCCTGCCAGGTCCTATGGGGCTGAGAGGAATGGAGACGGAATTATTCACAGCCCTGCAGTAGTTCCTCCCAGGAGGCTAACCGCTGCTTCTCAGAGTTTGAATGGTCAGCAAAGGTCTCGTGTCCAAGAGAGAATGGTAAATAAGGTAATGGATTTTTTTAAAAAACAGGACAGGGTGAGGTTTCTATGGATATGGATACTTTTAATTTTTAGTGAGTCAGTGGAAAAAACGGGGACAATGGAGCTATTATTCCGATCTGGCGAAAGTCTAGTGCTAGTAATATACTCTGCCTCCAAATCTTAATTGTTTTTTAAAAGGAACAATATTTTATTTTTAAGATCACTTTATTGGGGTCTCATACAGCTCTTAAAACAATCCAGCCATCAAGTGTATCAAGCATATTTGTACTTATGTTATCATCATTATTTTCTAAACATTTACTTTCTATTTGAGCCCTTGGTATCAGCTCCTCTTTTTACCCCCCCTTCCTTCCTCCTGACCCCTTGATAAATTATAATTTATTATTATTTTCATGTATTATAAGGACCGTTGTCTTCCTCTCCCAGTTTCTTCTCCCCACCTTCCCCCTACCTTCCTGATATTGCTGCTCCCATTTCTGTACCCATGGGATTTATCTGACTTGGATTCTGTGTGTCTTGAGCTCTTATCTGTACCTGTGTACATGCTCCAGTCTAGCTCACAGTGAAAGGCAGGACTGGCGTCATGATTGTGTGTGTGTGTAAGCCTCAAGAAGCCAGAGGAATATTGTGTGTTTCATTGGTGCTAAGCTGTGCCCTAGTTGACCCAACCCTTCTTTGTGACCCTTTTGTGAAGGGATGTTCCATTGTCTACAGATGGTTTTGGAGTGTCTGCTCCAATCCCCCTCCTCAATAGTATGTTTTTTTGTTGTGTGTTTTGTGTCATCTGATGCCGGCTACCTGATGCATGATTGCACAGGCTGATGTGCTTCTTCCATGTGGGCTTGTTGCGTCTCTGCTAGATGGCCGCTTGTTTTACCTCAAGTCTTTAAGCCCCTAGATGATATATCTTTTAATAGCCTGACACCGCATTTGCTTCTGCACCCATTTTGTTTTCAGTGATTGCATTGAGAGGGTGAGCATCACAGAACGCCAGTTTGTTAGAACCAAGTGTTCTTGTATCGATGGAGGGCTTGAGCAGACCCAAAATCTGTCTATTTTATGAATTAGTGTATTTACATGAGTGCATACCTATGTTTATACCTCTTTCCACAGCTTTGCTTCCTAGATCTTTCCTTTGTTTTCTTTTTTTTTTTTTTAAGGCATCACTGCCCTGGTGGTGGGAGTAGGAGGCCCAGCCTTTGCTCCTGGGAGCCGGAATCGAACCTCCATCCCAGTGGGCCGCAGTCTCCTTTGTTTTCTTTTACCTTCTCCTTTTACACTCTCACAGTCGCCCTTCTGCCTCTTAGTAATTCCTCTCAGCTAGATTGCTGTTGTCCCAACAACCCCAGGATCTCTGCGTCTGTCCTCGTCATTGCTGATTTTAATTTCCTCCGTTCCCCTGTTTGTGGTGGTGTTGGCGTACTGCTCATCACTCCCTTCCTCTGCCTTCTCTAAGGCCCTACAGAATCATTGGTCCTGTTGCTTTCTCTGCCTGCTTGCTTCCCATCCCTATCTTACATAGGTAGGCAAACCAACAATAACGTAGAAAATACGAAAATCAAACAAATAAGTGAAAGGAGCAATATTTTAGCATATGCGTGCTTATAGGGCAAACTTGAGTCACCTGCCATGCTCTGCACTGTATGATCCTCTATAAACGTACCCAAGAGTAGCCATGACAAGAGCTAAGGCTATGAATAGTTAAAAGATTTACAGCAAGCATTTACATAAATACATAAATACATAAATATAAAACTTAAAATTTACAAAAACATTTTTTGGGGGGGCATCACTGCTCTCTGGTGATGGGAGTAGGAGGCTCAGCCCCACTGCTGGAATTGAACTTCCGTCCCAGTGGGCCGCAGTCCCGCGCACAACCACTACGCCACCGGGGCTCAGCCCACAAAAATATTTTTAAGTTATCATTCAGTATTATCAATTCTTTGAGACAGGCAAAACAGATGTCAAACTGATCAAATCCTTTATAGAATTAAGTAGATTATGAAATGAGCACCCATATGAAAAAATACCCATTTTATAAGTGTGGTAGTTCTGACTTAGAGCAAGCACAATTCCCTACTGCTATTATGAGATATATAGAAAATAATGTAGCGCTCATAGCTCGAACATTCTTGGCTTGCCACTTGCTAGCTAGGAGATGGATAGCAGGTAAGTGTTCAGTAAGTGTTCAGCTCTGTACTGACAGGGCAGGAATATAAGGGTAGTAACGATAGGGCTGTGTGTTTTGGGAAACCAAGAAGAGAATTTCTGTTCGATGCACAGCAGAAGAAGTTAGGATAATGTGGCAAGAAAGTTAGGATAACAAGGAAAGGAAGACTAGATTTTCAGGTCTTGGTGTTGATGTGATAATGTTCCAATCTGGTAGTTTCTTAGAGCTGCTTATGCTGAATGGCTTTGTAGAACATGATTGTGTTACAAATTCTATACAAGCAGAAGCATTTTCAGTTTTCCTCCAAGATCCCTGCTCACATGAATATGCTATTATTTTCTATTAAAAATTATTTGGTAGAAATCATGAACATAAAAGATACGCAAATAAAGAAGTGGACCTATCTCAGTGCAGAAGGTTCTTGGGGCACCCAACCGCGACATCACCTCTTTGCTTTTAAAGAGGGAACAAAGAAAATGAGAAGTTGGGCTGCTAACCACAGGGTAAGCAGTTTGAAACCGCCAATCACCTTCGGCAGGAAGGTGAGACTTTCTCTCCAATAGAGTTTGCCTCGGAAGCCCATACAGGCAGCCCTACCCTGTCCCATCAGGTAGCTATGTGTCAGAAGTGACACGACGGCCGTGAGTTTACTTTTGTACACTAACTATATTCCAGGATCCCTCACCGTTACTCAGCAGTCCTCTGGAGCGTGTATAACCTAAAGAAGTAAAAGTCATACCAGGCACAAACAAAAACATGCACCCCGTGTTTATTGCAGCACTGCTTACAATAGTATGGTGCTGGAAGCATCCTAAATGTCCATTAGTAGAAGAATGGGTAAAGAAACTTAGAAATAGGCACCCAGTGTGTTGCCAAACAAAGATGAAAGTACGAAGCATTTCTTGGCATGAGTTGACCTGGACCTGGAGAACATTCTTCTGAGTGAACTTAATCAACCACAAAAGGACAAGTCTGGTATGAGACCACTGAGACATATCTATAAAAGAATTCCTGGAGGTTCGGTTGGGTAAGCATTGGTTTGCTATCTAATTAGATTGGTGGTTCAAATCTACCAGGTACTCTGTAAGGGAAAGGTGAAACTTTTGGCACCTAGTTGGAATGGACATGATAGCAGTGAATTTGACATGATTTTCAAAATTGGTACTCAGATGTAGTCTTGGTGGTGCAGTGGTAAAAGTATCCTTTTACTTGAGCAGACCCTGGTGTAAGCCTGCCACGCACGCTGTGGGAGAATGCTGTGACAATCTGCTTCCACAAAATGGTAACCTTGGAAACCCTGTGAAGTAGTTCATCTTCTCGGCAGTACAGTGTCAAAGTGTACATATTCAATATGGTAGAAAGTTGTCACAGTGATCATTAAAAATCTACACTAGAGGCTGAACCCCAGTGGTGTAGTGGTTGTGCGCGGGACTGCAGCCCACTGGGTTGCAGGTTCAAATCCAGCAGCAAGGCTGGGCCTCCTACACCCACCACCAGAGGGCAGTGATGCCCCCCAAACCAAAAACAAACAAACAAACAAAAATATTTTTAAAAAATTTACACTAGAAATTACTAGGATCTTTTTATTTTGCCTTTCTTCTCAATTCCAACCTCTTTTTTTCTTTTTTAAACTCCAATCATTTCGGGGGAAGTAAAACTAAAAATTTTTTCTCAAGTGATTCTCAACTGATGTTCAGGCCATAGGCCTACTGGGGCTTTTGCCCCTTGTATTCGCCTCTTCCTTCCTGACTTCCTTTCTTTTCACTGTACCCTGCACTGTGGAGGTCAAGAGAAGCAACTCTTCAAATCCAGCATCCACCCAAAGCTACCCTAAGACCCCAAGGGTGGTCCCACTCCACAGCCTCTGTGACAGGAAACCTGGAGCTGGAGGAAAAGCTGAGACTATGAGGTTTGGGTGGAATCAGGAGGGGCAACTGTGGGCTATCAATGGGCAGGACCCCAGAGTATGCCATTGCCAGGCCTGAAGGAGTGCCCTGTCCTCTACTGGGAGCATGCGAGTCTCTCTGCAAGACACATTCATTCATTCGTTAGCTACTTTATATACCAATTATGCAATGTTAGCGCTGTGCTATATTAATTCCCCAAGAAACCTGATTCCTTATGGATATTCAGTCTTAGAAGAGGACATTATTACAAAAGTTAGGAGGAATTTCCGGTGGGGTGATGAGAACGATCATGCTGGAAAGTATGGGGCCACGTGGATATGGAGGAGGTGAGCAGAACTCTCTGAGTGTTGTAGCATGTTGTAGCATGGCTGTCATCTGGGAAGGAATTGCTGCCCAGCTTCTGCAAGGACTGGAAGTTCCCAGGGCTGCTGCTGACCTCCTGTGTAGCTTTCTGGGCTCCTCACCTTCCTCCAGGCCTCCCACAGACTCCTCTGGGAATCATGACACGTGGGGTGAGAAATGAGCCTTCAGGCCATGTAAGTGTTTTCATGTGTCCTGTTAAGACTTGCCAACCAAACTGCAGCTGTTACCCAAGGTTTGGGTTTATAAGCTGTGTGGCTTTTCCAGACTTGGCTATAAGACGAGTCTGATTTTTCCACCAATGCTTGTTATACAATTAGTACCTTTGCACAGAAATGGGATCGCCTAGAAGTGAAATAACTTCTTCCCCGAGGATTAGGAAAACGGGTTTGGGTGCCTGATAGTGGAGTAAAACCATCTTTTAGGGGTACTCCAGGACTGGCCTCTTCTTTTTTAACATTGCCAGTTTCCACCTTCTTCCCTTCATTTCTGTGAAGCACAAGAACTGCTCTGCCTCCTGACTGGGGCCTGTAGGGAAACTCAGTCAGCCACTCGGTCTTTGGTGGGAGACTGGCAACAATTAGTAGACATGTGAGGCAATATCACTTCTTTATCTGGTCTTAGAGTGTGTTTGAGACTTTATCGCAAATAAAACTTACTTTGCTTTCTAATTTACTATTATGTTGAAGTCACCATTCACAATTAAGATACCTTTTGAAAGTATCTCAAGTACTGATGATGTTTCTTCACAAATGGTGAATGGACTCTCATGTACCTTCCCTTCTTGCTAACTTCAAGGGAGGAATTTTGCAGTTCTATTAAGGGTTTAGTGTATGCCGTGTCCAGAGTGAATGGAAAGAGGTGATGGAAAATTTTGGAAATGCATAATGGTGATGATTGAACAACATGATCAATGTAATTGTGGATGCTGTTCATTGGAGCCATCAGATCCATCTTCCACTCCTCTTGGTGGAGGTGGCAGAGAAGAGCCTCGTCGGGGTCCCTAGGCGGTAGCATTGGCCTGGCAGGTCTTTGTCACACCGAACAGCCAGATTGGCTTGAAATGCCCCACTTCCGGTTGGTCACTGATCACGTAATTGTTGTATTGGTGAGCATCTAAACATCATTCGTGTCACAGAATTGTATATGCAAAGAACGTTGCAATGACAACTGCTTTGTGTATCCTGCTTGTTATAAACTCACAACAATTTTACTATACTTCAGATTTTAGGAGAATTAATTCTTTTTTTATGTTTTTAATATGTCATGGTCAACTCAGTTCACTGCTCTTAAGTCAGTACTGATTCATAGCAACTCCATGTAGGGTCTCTGAAGCTATATATCTTTACTGGAGAAGATAACAGCATCTTTTCCCCATGGGGCAGCTGGTGGGTCTGAACCTCGGGCATTAAAGTTAGCAGCCCAATGCTTGGCTGGAAGTACCATATCAAGTATTTTAATCAGGGTTATTGTAGTTGTATAATACAAACTACATTAGTTCAAGTGACTGAAATCCAGAAGGCAGTTCCACCTTAAGCTTTGCTTGATCAAGGTTGGAATGCTGGCTTTAAGGTCTGGCCTGCTTTCTTTGGTGTCTTGACTCTTGATTGCTGTATTTGTTGACTTGACTCAGTTTTCTTGCTTGGTGATGACTGACTAGTGCTTTTAAGTTTACCTTCCAAAATCCCTGTGTCTGGCAGAAGGAGAATGAATGACTCATTCCTAGACACACCGAAGTTTTTGCACTGGTTTTAATGAACCTGATTGTGTCACATGAGCAGTCCCTGGGAGAGATGGAAGGCCTGGACCCAGAGCTGCTTCCTGAGTCATGGGTGGACTGTCTCCTCTTCAACAAATGCTGAAAATGGAAGATGGCTCATGTCTTAATGTGTAATGGGGCATTTTTATTTGAAGACAAAAGGCTGTTGGACAGATGAGATAAGGGCTATCCACTACACTGGTTAGAGGCTCAAAATTTAAAGGGCAAACAATAACAAAGGCAAAATTTCATACTTCTGAGTTAATCTTCATTCATTTGAAAACTAGGTGAAAGGTGGAAGATCAGCATGTGTTATGTTTAATTCTCATTTGCTAATCGCACACTTTTATCTTTTTGGATGGAGCACAGCAGGCTGTTTATTTGGTAGATAGTTGTAAGTAGAAACTGAAATAGAAATGCAAGTCTGCAAGTGAATGTAAGCAGCGGCCAGCAGCAGAGCGCTGTAGAGACAACTGCAGGCTGCAGATTGGGTGGTGGAGTCCTAGTGTCCCTGCTTCTACTCCTTTTGACTTTGAAGTATCAGTGTGCATGTCTGGCCTTTAGTGTGTGCCAGGCGGGCTTCCTTGGATATCACCGTTTGCAGTTTTCCCACTCATTTTACTTGTGATTGTTTCATAGGCTTTGGGCTACAGGAAAGAAATAAACTTATTTAGGAATAATATTTTGGTAAATTCAAGGTAAGAACAGTTAAAATTTACTCTGATGCTAAAAAAGTTAACTAAAATGAACATGGAGTTATTTTGTCTGCCTGTGATGTCTTTTGTATGTAGACCAATAAGTTTTTTGTTTGTTTTGTTGTGGTAAATATATATATATATATATATATATATATATATATATTTATTTATTTATTTATAGCAAAGTATTTGCCACTATATCAGTTGTTCCATGCACAATTCCATGGCATTGATTACATTCACTGAGTGTGATTGGGATTAGACCAGTGGCTTTTTGAGATAGGGGACTGGATTATTACGTGCTCACTGTACAAAAAGGCATCGCCATCTAGTTGGTCCTGACTCGTGAGGACCCTGTGAACCGGCGAGAGTGATGCCACTGTTGGAGAGGTCACTGGGTCGTTTCTCCTGCAGAGCAGCTGGTGGATTTGAACTGCCTGCTTTTCAGTTAGCAGCCACTGAGCTGGTAATTACTGCACAAGATAGCTTAAATAGCATCAAAAACTTTCCAAAATAGAACATCAAAATTATATATACATATATATATTTTTTGTTCAGACATTTAGGTACTTTGAAAATGAGAAAACATCAAAGTCTGCAAACAAACTAGGAGATGTTTAACTAAGAAATACCTCAAATGAAAAAAAAAAAAAAGAAATACCTCAACTGATGATTCCTTGTTACATAAGTAGATGGGAAGATGATTAGCTGACAATATTCTAGCCGTTTAATATGTTAAATCTTGTAGTCTCCATTTTCTGGCTTCAATGCCATGTTCCAGGGATCTGTTCGTATTCCTTTTTCCATGATCCTTGTGAACGAATTCCTTGATTCTTTTTGTTTGTTTTTTGTTTTGGGGCATCACTGCCCTCTGGTGGTGGGAGTAGGAGGCCCAGCCTTTGCTCCGTGGAGCTGGAATTGAACCTCCATCCCAGTGGGCCGCAGTTCTGCACACAACCACTATGCCACCGGGACTCAGCCCAATTCCTTGATTCTTAAAACTGTTGCTCTGGCCTCTACCTGAAAACATTGTGAGGACTGGGGAAGTGTAAGACATACCCTAAAATAATTTAATAAAACTTGTGCTTGAGTCAAGAATAATCAGACATTCTCTGTGTCCCTAGAATCTTCTTTGTCCCTCTTGTAGGATTTACTTCAGACAGTCTCTCTCTCTCTCTCTCTCCCCCCCCCCCCCCCCCACCCCCCCTTAGGAGAACAGAAGACTAGATGCTAGCTATCTCTAGAATCTCAGAGAGGGGGAGGGGCAGGGGCAGGGGGAGGGGAGGGGAATTTGTGCCAGATCTGATTGCCCACTATATGATCCTTGAAGATAGAGATCATGGCTGATTTGTGTCTAGGTCTTCAACCCATCTGAGGAGCTTAAAAAGAATGAGGGGGGTTGGTCTTCATTGTTAGCTGCCAGCAGTCCGTCTGATTAGTCATTTGGTAAGCATCCGCTGTGTCTGGAACAGTCACTCCTGTAGGAGCACAGAGGAGCTCAGAAGGCTTAGAAAAGGGCTAGCTAGCATCTGGTCTTCTATTCTCTATTAAGGTCTGCAGCAAACGTTTAACCAGTGACTTACTTCTTTTTGGACATTTACCCTGATGAATTTTCACTTAAAAAAGTGCAGTTTCAAAAAAAAATACAGTTTCATTGAGACATACTTGTGTACACTTTGATCAAATTTGACATATGTCTGTCTGTGTCTGTGAGACTGTGTCCGTGATCAGGAGAGCATCCACTACCACCTTCTCTCCTCCTCCCTATCCCCCGACTTTAAATGTATGTTGTCCCTCTTGGTGATCCCTCCCTCTCACGCTGCTGCTTCTTGGGACTTTAGTATCTATATCCACAAGAAAAGATACCAGTCTTTAGTTTTCCTTTCTTGGAATGCTAAATTTGCTAAGTTTGGCGAATCTGGGTAAAATGTTCTTCGTAGATTGAGTTGGGAAACATTTCCTCCATTATAGTCATTTTTTTTGAGTGTTACATAGAATTGGTTTTATATCTTCCTTGAAGGCTTGGTAGTTCTATTTTGATCTCCTAAAAGGCAGCAGTAGGGTGACAAAACTGCATGCTGTCTATAAAAAAAATACATTTTGCATATAAAGACACAAGTTGGAATAATGAGTGAGAATATAGTTAGGTCTAATCTATCATCTCACTGTCCTTTGTTCTTTCTGTTTATCCCATGTATGTTCTTTTCCCCTTCTTCCTTGTTTTCTTTCTTTTTTTTGGCATCACAGCCTCTGGTGGTCGTGGGAGCTGCCCAGCTCTGCTCCTGAGAGCCGCTGATGGATTTGAAGCGCCAAGCCCGTGGGCCGCAGTCCCACACTCAACCACTACGCCACCAGGGCTCAGCCTCTTCCTTGTTTTCATTGAGTATTTTAAAACTAATTCTATTTTACCTCCTTTGTTGGCTACTGGCTGTTGTTCATTCATTTCATGGTTGCTTTAGCATTTAGAAATCCTTGACAGTGACTTGAGTTTATCTCTTTGTACAGCCTCACTTCAAATGTGATATCACCTTGACGTGTTAGGAGAATCACACAGTTAAGTTTCTTGGAAACAGTTTCACCATTTCAGTCCTTCTGTTTAAGCTTTGTTAGACAGAAATAAAGCCATGCTCCATCTAAGGATAGGTACTTAACACTATTATGTGTTCTACCTAATGGCTGGTGAATCTTAAAGTCTTCCAATATGACAGAAGTGGACAGTGTCTTTCTTCCCACACTTTATAGTATTGTCATATATTTCACCTTTACTTATTTATAGTATAAGCATCACATTATGTTTTCATTTTGCTTGGGCTGAGCCTCGGTGGTGTAGTGCTTGTGTGCGGGACTGTGGCCCACTGGCTTGGCAGTTCAAATTCAGCAGCAGTTCTCCAGGACCAAGGCGGCGCCTCCCACTCCCACCAGAAGGCAGTAATGCCTAAAAAAATAAATAAAATAAAAATAAATAAATAAAATTTTCATTTTGTTGAAGCAGTCAATTTTTTAAATTATGCTAAGCATATGTAACAAAGCATTTGCTAATTTTTATATGTAAAATTCAGTGACAGATCACATTCCTTTTGTTTTACAACCATTGCTATTCTTCCTTTCCAAATGATTCCACCATTAGAAACAGACAATGAGTGCCTCCTGTGAAATGACCCCCTCCCCCACCTCTCCCGTACCATTCCTGATAGCCACTAGAAAGCGCTTGATCTGTCTACATTCACTTGGGTCAGATGAATGCCATCATATAATATTTCTCTGTTGACACCTGACTTATTTCACATGGCACGGTGTTTTTAGGGTTATCTATGTGTGGCATATTTCATGACTTGTTTTTCTGAGGGACGTGTGCCTGGTAAAGGAGGGTCAAAAAAGAGGAAGATATTCAAGGAAGTGGATTGACACAGTGACTGCAGGAATGGATCCCAACGTCAACAACTGTGAGGGTGGTGCAAGGCTGGGTACTGTTTCCTTTTGGCGAACGTAGGGTTGGTAGGATCACTACGAACTGGCACTCACTCTAAGGCACCAAATAACAACAGCACGGCTGAATAATATTCTATTTGTAAATATATTCCACGTTTTGTGGTTTATCAGAGGAAGCTAGCCTCTGATACATACATTACGAGTTCGATAGGCGCAGGTGTACAGCGATAATTATTATTTATTATGGGAAAGTAATAGAGAGCATGAGACAGAGAGAAACAATGAGAGACAAATATATATCATGGTAGCATGCTTGCTACCCCAGCTCCGTCTGGTGGTCGGCGTGGAGAGAAGGTAAGGGAAGGCCAGAGAGTCAGAGCGTTCCAGCATCTCCGAGATTTCTATTTGACCAAAGTTAAATAATCTTTTTTGGGGGGACATCTGAGCCTCATAGTTATAGATGAAGACACGTCATAAGGAGGGGCTATCCCATAGGTCAAACAGTAATGAGGAGGACGAACCAGGTGTAGATGTAATGGGAGCGGGAGGTTCCTGGAGTCCAGATGGTGGGTGTTCTTAAAATTCTTGATAGTTGGGGCCTAACCTAGCCTGACCTCTTGACCTTGGGGGGGGGGCAAGGGGGAAGGTTTGATTTAGCTAAAGCTTTCAGGGGGAGTGACCCATTAACTGTAGGTGGTTGTTTCTATCTTAAGTGTGAGACACAACGGTTTCTGATAACAGGAGCCACTCGGGAGATTAACTCCTAAAGTTTTAGGCCTCCTTGTCTTCTACAAGGAAAAACGCTATAGGAATACTTATAAGAAGTGAGTGGACCTTCTTTAGGGTGGGATGGGTTATACTCTTTGTGGTGGGTAGCTAATAACCTTAAGAATAGTACCTGACCTACTTTGGCTGACCTCCAGGTGCAATCATATGCCTCATGTAGCAAGCAGCTTAAGTTGGGCATAATATTTGGGGGATAACGTGGGAGAAACCGTTGTTTCCCACAGTGGCTGATAGACATCTAGGTCTTTTTTCTCCCTTTTGGTTATTGTCAATAGTGCTGCCGAAGGCATAGTTTTGCTTGTTTGATTCTGCTTTCAGTTTTTCTGAGCATGTACCTAGGAGTGGGGATTCTGGGTCACATGGGAGTTATTTAACTTTTTGATGAATTACCAAATTGCTTTTCATGGCAGAGGTACCAATTTTAAATTCCCACGAGCCATGGATGTTTCCAGTTTCTCTATATCTTTGCAAAGACTGCTATTTTCCATTTTAAAAAAGCATAGTCATTCTAGTAGGGGTCATTTATCTTTAAAAAATCCTTTTATATATATATTTTCATAAATCACTTTATTGGGGGCTCATACAACTCCCATCACGATCAAAATATACATCAACTGTATGCATACCACATTTGAATACTTGTTGCCTCCACTTAGACCCCTAGTACCAGCTCCCCATATTTCACCTCTCTCCCCACTCCACCTCCCCCATGAACTCTTAATAATTTACAAATTGTTATTACTTTTTCATATCATACATTGCCAATGTGTCCCTTCACCCACTTCCCTGTTGTCCGTACCCCAGAGAGGAGGTTATATGTAGATCCCTGCAATTGGTTCCCCCTTTCTACTCCACTCTCCCTTCACCCTCCTGGTTTCACCACTCCCACCACTGGTCCCAAAGAGATCATCTATTCTGAATTCCCCAGGTTTCTGGCTTCAGTGGTAGAACCGGGATCATGATAGTGGGTGGGAGGAAGCATTTGAGAACTTGAGGAAAGTTGCATATTTCATTGTTACTACACTGCACCTTGTCTGGCTCATCTCCTACCTGCAACCCCTCTGTAAGGGGATGTCGCTTCACCTATTGAGGGTCTTTGGGTCCCAAATCTGTACTTTCCCTCATTTATAATGATATAATTTTTTTATCAGCCTGACACCGGATCCCTTCTACACCTTGTGGTCGCACAGGCTGGTGTGCCCCTTTCATGTGGGCTTAGTTGCTTCTGAGCTAGATGACCGCTTGTTTACTTTCAAGTCTTTAAGACCCCAGATGCTATAACTTTTAATAGCTGGGCATCATCAACTTTCTTCACCATATTTGCTTATGCACCCCTTTGTCATCAGCGATCATATCAGGAAGGTGAGCACGCAATGTTAAGATTTTTAGTTCTTGAAGCCTGATAACTGATCACTTTGATACCTCGTGGTCATACATGCTGGTGTGCTTCTTGCATGTCGGCTTTGTTGCTTCTGAGCTAGATGGCTGCTTACTTACTTTCAAGCCTTTAAGACCCCAGACGCTACAACTTTTGATAGTCTGGCACCATCAACTTTCTTTACCATACTTGCTGATGCACACATTTGTCTTCAGTGATCGTGTCAGGAAGGTGGGCATCATGGAATGCCAATTTATTTTTTTTTGGGGGGGTTATCACTGCCTTCAGGTGGTGGGAGTAGGAGGCCCAGCCTTTGCTCTGTGGAGCTGGAATTGAACCTCCATCCCAGTGGGCCGCAGTTCCGCGCACAACCACTACGCCACCGGGGCTCAGCCCCATGGAATGCCAATTTAATAGAACAAAGTGTTCTTGCATTGAGGAAGTACTTGAGTGGAGGCCCAATGTTCATCTGCTGCCTTAATACTGAACCTGTAAATATATACACGTACATTTACTTCCTCATCGTCATATATAAATATATTCACCTATGTACATTCCTTTATTTAGACCTATAAATGCCCTTAGCCTCCTTGTTCTTTCCTCTGTTTCCTTTTACTTTCTTCTTGTCCCACTTTCATGCTCAACCATCATTTAGGTTTCAGTAATTTCTCTTGGTTACATTAACCTTGATCAATCCCTACCAGGCTTCTGGCATTCTCCTTGCCACTGGTTTTGGATCACTTATTTTCTCCTTATCCCTGGCTTGGTCAACTTCCTTTCCCCCACTTCCCCCTCTCCCATATCCCCCCAGAACCATTGGTCCAGTTGTTTTCTCCTTCAGACTGATCATCCAACCTATCTTCTCTAGATAGACCTGCAGAGATAGTAATATGCACAAAAAACGACATAGCAGGACAAAGGGACACAAAACAAAACTGACTACAACAAGAAAAGACCAATATCTAGGAAAAGTACATAAATAAATAAAAAATAATGATGAAAAGAAAAACCTGTAAATAGTTCAAGGTCTGTTTGTTGAACTCTAGGAGTGACCTCTAGTCGAGTCTGATGGGGCTCCACGCCCTAGCCCTAGAATCTGTCCTTTGCATATGGAGGCACAGATCGAGCAAGGCAGGTGCTGCGCACTGGTCCAGAGATTCACGAGCAGGGAGAGAAAGGTGAGGCTCGCTGAGCCATTCAGATCTCTGCTCCTGAATTGATCTCACATGTTGACACAAAAAATCTACCTACCACAGCACTCCACATTGTATTTCAGCTGAGCTTGAATCTGATCAAATGATGATCTGTTCAACAGTTGGCTTCTGCCTTTCTTTGGGCTGATGTCACTGAGCTTCTCCATGAGCTCTTCTCACAGATGTGTTCAGTTTGATTCCTGTGTATTTTATCTGGTGAGTTCCACAGGTTTTGTTGCAATAAATAGATCATTAGTCTTGCTAAATTCTATTAAGTGATTTGCAGCTTTGTTTCTATTCATCATGCCACATTTCCCAACTATTGATCATTCTGCATTGATTTCAATTTTCATATTCCAGTCACCATTAATTATATCAGTGCATCTTTGATTTCATGTTTGATCAATTTTAGGCCAAAAAAGATTTTATAATTCTTCCATTTCAAAATCTTTGGCTATGGTGGTTGGTGCATAAAATTGTGTACTATTTGTATTATCTGGTCTTCCTTGTAGGTGTATAGGTATTATCACAGATAACATTATAGTTCAAGATAGATCTTGAAATGTTTTTGAAGATGAATGCAACACTATTCTTCTTCATTCTGACCCTCACACCATCGTAAGTAAACTAGATGATTGTTAGATTCAAACTGGTCAGTACTGGTCCATATCAGCTCACTAAAGTATAGGATATAGATCCTGTTTTCTAGTGTCATACTTCATGCATTCCACATTCTCATGATTAATGCATGTTTGTAGCTGTTTTTTCTCCTTCTCAGTCTGGGAAGTGTCTCTTCAGCAAGGAGTGGGCCCCAAAGCATTCCTCCATCCATGACATTAGAGTCTCTTTTGAGGAAGGAGATAGTTCTTCCCCAGTCTTATTTTGAGTGCCTTCCTACACATGCAGCTCTGCGGGCACTATATCAGACAGTGTCCTTCTGCTATTCGTTGGGTTTTCCATGGCTAAACCCTCAGAAGTGGCTTGCCTATTCCCTCTCTTAGTCTGTGCTTATTCTGGAGGCTCTGCCACAACCTGTTACAATGAATGACTGCTGGTTTATGAACTACCATTTGCTGGCGTAGCTGCAAGCATCACAGCAGCATGCAAACCACTACAGCAGGATAAATAGACAGATGCATGCTGGGGCATTAGAAATGATTATAAATATCTCTTTCCTCCTCTGAGTATTTGTTTCCCATATAGTGTGTATACACACACACACACGCACACACATTACCCAGCTCCAATCCTATTCTTTGAGTATTCTAGTTACCTATATGGTTTAACCACATATACCTATATATACTATATAGAGTATTATATGTGTGTATATATGTACACATGTACAACATTTCATATATATCTGTGTCCCCTCCTCTGACTATTACGGTTACCTTATCTTGTATCTATTGGTTCATTTAGATGCATCCATAGTTCACTAATTCTATTTATCTATGGTCATTGTGATAGGTTTGTTGTGCCTATTTGGCCAATGAACACATGTGAGATTAATTGAGATATAAGTGCGCCTTTCTCTCTCCTGCTCTTGGATCTTTGGACCAGTGTGCAGCCGGCCGCCTTGCTTGTTCTGCGCCTCCATTGCAAGCTACACTCCCCGAGGGACACCTCATCCCTGGCCTGTGTTGTTGTTTGGGATTCCTTCAAGCCCTGCCTCGCTACACTACTAGAACAGACATCTCTTGGGCTGGGAACTGTGAGACCATGTCATCTGGCTGACTCTTGGTGACCTGCTTTGCTGTTTGCTGCCTGTGGTCGCATAGCCTGAATTGCTCTACAGAGGACTACCCAGCGGTCCTTAAGACTCAAAATGACTGCCAGTGTATTAACTGTCTCATAGCAGTGAGTTGCACCAATCCATTTGTACTGCTTTATAGGTTAATTACCTGTTTATTTCTTATGTTAGATATCTATCTATATAAAGATACATAAAATTATTAGTGTCCTGGTTTTGTTTCTCTAGAGAACCCTGTCTAACATAGTAGTCATCCGTCTATAAAAGCAGAGTTGAGCGGTTGTGATGTACATATGTTAATATATTTATAGGTGATGATGGGGAAATAGGTCTATGCATCATATATAATGACTATAAGCTGACCCGAATATCAGTCGAGGCACTAATTTTACCACAAAAACTGCATTAAAAATGTGCTGAAAAACTCAGCTTATAGACTTAGTATTAAGGTAGCAGATGGGCCTCTATTCAAGTACTTCCTCTATATAAGAACACATTGTTCTTTCTATTAACCTGGCATTCAATGATGCTCACCTTGTCAACATAATCAATGAAGACAAAGAGGATGCATAAGCAAATGTGGTGAAGAAAGCTGATGGTTCCCAGCTATCAAAAGATAGAGCATCTGGGGTCTAAAGGCTTGAAGGTAAACAAGTATACATCTAGCTGAGAAGCAACAAAATCCACCAGCCTGTGTGATCATGAGGTGTCGATAAGATTAAGTGTCAGACATCAAAGAGCCATCTGTAGACAACTGGACATCCCCTTACAGAAAGGTTGTGGGAGGGAGACAAGCCAGTCAGGGGAGGAGACAAGTTAGTCAGGGTACAGTATAGCACTGATGAAACATACAACTTTCCTCTAGTTCTTGAATGCTTCCTTAATGCTTTAATGCTTCCTCCCTCCCACTATCATGACCCCAATTCTACCTTATAAATCTGGCTAGACCAGAGCATGTACATGGGTACAGAGAAGAGCTGGAAACATAGGAAATCCAGGACTGATAGACCCCTCAGAACCAATATTGAGAGTACCCGTGTTAGAAGGGTAAGGGGGTGGGGCAGGGAGAAAGGGAGAACCGATTACAATGATCAACCTATAAACTCTTCTCAGGGTGATGGATGACAGAAAAGTGGGTGAAGGGAGACATCAAGTCAGTGTAAAGATAATAATTGATAAATTATCAAGGGTTCATGAGCAGAGGAGGGTGGGGGAGGGAAGGAAAAAATAAGATGCTGATGTTGAGGGCTCAGGTGGACTGAACATGTTTTGAAAACCCTCATGGCAACAAGTGCATAAATGTGCTTGACACAATGGGTGTATTTATGGATTGTGAAAAGAGTTGTATCAGCCCCCAATAAAATGACTTCTAGGAAAACGTTAGCCAATCCTGCTTCATACAGCCACTTGGTTCTGTGCTATTTTGCATTTGTAATTCTGTCATCCTTACTGGTCCTCCAGCCAGCTACTGAAGGGGGAAAAAGCATAGACTTGGAACACTGCTCTGA
>PVJH01038304.1:0-17255 GCA_004026705.1 Nesogale talazaci | reverse complement strand
TAAGGAGAACCATGGTGGGCTACCCACTTCTGAGTAGAGCATTATGAATAGTGGGCATAACCACCTGATCAGACAGATCACTGTGCAGGCTGGGCAGTGGTTCCTGCAGCAGCTCATTACTCAGGCCAGTGCTGTTGAAACTGCTCTGGGCCATAGGAGGCACAAGGAAGGCAGCAGGAAGATTCCTCAGTCAGATGGCCCCCCCAGAGGACGTGAAAGAGGTCTCCCAACCACACAAGCTGGAATTCCCCTTTAAGAAATTAGGTGGAAAATACCCAGGTGGAGGGTGGGTGGGTTTCTCCTGCCTCAGGCTCCATTGTACTGGGTGGGACTCTCCCAGTTGGGTATAGCAGGCCCAATTGCTCTAGGCTTAGGCGAGTGGTCTGGCCTGTGAGTCGAACTGGAAAAGACCAGGAGTTAACACCAGGAAACCAAGAGAGAAGGGGAAACAGAAAGAAGGGAGGAAGCCCAAAGCAACCACACAACCAAGCCAGATCCCTGAGCATGGTGCTTCAAAGGTTCAATTTCTTCCCTCACCAGTGACAAGCTGCTGCTCTGATGAGGCAATGCCCCTGTGCTGGCTCCAACTGTCGTGGCAGAGAGTGGTGGTTTAAGTCAAACCCCAGCCAGGCTCCACTGTGGTGAGCCAAAAGCCCCCATCCCCTGGAAACCCTGTGAATCTATGCCTCCTTATCTTTATGATGCTCCTCCAGCGATCCAACAGGGCTGAAGCTCTCTCTCAGTCACTTTCCCCAGGCCAATCTCCCCCTGTGTCCCCTTGGAGAGCATCATTCAGTGGCCATCTCCCCAGAAGTCCCCGCATAATGCTGCTTCCCACATAGTACCTGCTCTCTACACATGTGTGACTAGTCTGAATAAATATACTATGGAGCCAACCCTGTCACATACATCTATATTTGAATGGAGTGTATGTGATGGGGTTGGTGTGATGATGACATCACATCAGATACTTGTATGTGGGTGTATTTGCATGTAAGTGAACCTGCCTAGAGACATATAGAGGAGCAGTTTCTGGGTTCCTAAGACTATCGGAAATATGTGTTTTCCGATGGTCTCAGGCAATTTTTGTGAAAGGGTCATTAGACTCCCAAAGGGGTCTCGATCTACAGATTGAGAACTAGTGCTCTGGATTCAGCCAATCTTACTAGGTGTATGCCCTCCTGTCACTTGAGTATCCCTATTGCAACCCCTCTCTATTGCGTGTATACCCTAACTCACCCCCCTCCTATTACATGTATGCCTATTGTACAACCTCTTCTGGTTACCTATGTGGCTACCAATAGCCTGTGTGACTAAGATTTTATAGACTTGTGAAATTACATTAGTCAATCTCTCTGCACAGACTTGATCATGGATTCATTACTGTGAAGGTGAACATTTGCATGCTCTCTCTTGTCTAATGTCACTTTAATTTACCCCTCAATGACATTATTGCTCATAGTAGCCATTTGATAGAAGAGGCTGGTCCCCCACAAGCTGTTTATTGTAACTCAGCCATCATTATTTTTGTTTTTGTTTTTATTTTTATTTTATGAAGGAGACATAAAATATAAGATAAACTTTACTTCAAAATCTGACCAGTAATCCGGAAATCATTCAAAATAAGATTCAGCCCTACTACTGATGCTGTTCATTGGTTTTTGTTGTTGTTGTTTGTATATTTGTTTAGGGCTTCATTGAGTTGCCTCATTTTGTTTGACAATGTATATAGTCTTTTAAGATTATATACACTGAAAATGATGATGAATTCTAGAAAATAGTAGGTGTCCTTTTTTAATGTTTTGCGTTTTTTTCCCTCTCCTAGGCACTGTGCTAAGAGATCCATATGTTTTAATTTCTGAAATCTTTGCAAGCCAAGGGAGGGAGACAATCCTCCTCTTTAACAGATAAGGAAAGCAAGAGTCAACACAGATATATCTCATCAAGAGCTGTGAGCTGTGTTCTTATCTATCAAGATGCACTATTTGTCACATTAAAAAGTATTTGTTTTGAAAGTAAGGACACCAGATTCTTAGTAAATTTATATTTCTTATTTTCCTGTATATTAAGAAGAGTACATGTGCATTTACCTTCCTTATGTACAAGTTTCTTATTTACTTGTACATTAACAACCATACATTAAGAAACCACACCAGTTACTCTAACAGAGAATTTATCATGTTATATGTATAAGGAAATTTTCACAAGGCATATGGTTGTATCTAAATAAATTAAGTAGTAAGAAGAGAATCTCAATATATTGTGGAAGTGGCGATTGCAGGAAGCAAATAGAGCACCATTCCCAAGAATGGGAAACAAAAGAACAAGAGTGAAAATCTTGAAACTGAGAAATTTCACAAGGAGGTTTTATGGAGCTGAAAATCAGACTGTGAAAGCCTACCTCTCACTCCACCCCAGTGTAACTGATGCTCCCCCAAACTACACAGGGGTTCAGCTGTTCATCCAGGTGAAAGAGCATTTCCAGGGGGACCTCAAAAAACATAAAGCAGAAAAAAACAAGGTTTTTTCCCCCTATTTTCTCCCTCCTCTCACTACTCTAATCCCTCCTATGGATAGAAGCTACTACAGAAGCTGTTGGCAAAACAGCTCTCTGTAGAGTCCCATTTCCAGCATCACAAAACAATGTGTAGAAGGGTGAGCTAGAAGGTGACATCTAATAACGTTAGAACTAGCACAGGAAGGATACATATGAAGAGAAAGCTATTTAAGTGTGGCACTTGTGAACTTGAGAATGAAGTTAAGTAGGCCAGCATAAGCAATATAGGGCAGATCTCTTGCCTATTAAAAATAAAATTGCAAAGAGCTCTAATCCAAGGCAAAAATATATATAAAGATGCAGCTGTGTTTCTTGACTTTGAAAATCAAATAACAACGCAAGAAACACCAAGAAGACAAATCACCTCTGATGCTGAGGTAGGGAATTAAAGGTAAACTTGTCATAATTGGTTAAGTGCTGTTAATTCATACCCTCAGGAATACTAAAATGCCATCATTTCACACTAGAGGTCACCCCCGGTAAGAAAATATGACTGTGCTATCCTTTATTGTCCCCTTGTAGCGCTTACGATATTGAAGAGCTGCTCCTTATTGCACAGAGATTAGATTTTTATGAGACTGACATGCTAAGCAGCTTTCTAGTCAAGTAAAACACTGCATTGAACACAATTCATTTTCTGACCTGAGGGGGAAGCATATATATTGACTCTAGGACACAGTATTCATACATGCAATCAGTGACCTATGTCTTAGGTATCAACTTTATGTCAGAGGTGGAGCAACACTGTTTTTAAGAAACAATGCATGGCATATAACATAATAACTGATATCAGATAGGTTTCTAAAGTATAAAACAATGACCTTATTTCAATTGAAAGGATATATGCTGAATAAAATAATTAGACAAAATATTTTTTTTCCAAATGCACTAAATTGAATTAAAGAATTTCCAGGTTAAGAGAATTTTATTTTGTCCCTTTTGTAATTTCATATCAAATTATGATTATTCAGTGGCATCTTTCAAACATGTCACTTTTGAAATTCTTAGTGGTGGGGTATCCTCTTTAAGAACAGGATTCCAATTTTCAAAAGTTGTTTTGAATATATAAAAAATAAGATAACTTTTATTTAACAAAATCATAAGTTAGTAAGGTATTGATCACTTTTATATATCTATGAATACTACATGATATTTATCAGCACCCATTCTAATAATTTTTATTAAATTATCTCTTATAAATTGCTCCCTGCCACCATTCTGGTCTTTCTACGTTACAAATGTCAGCCTATGACTTTTTTCTTTATACCTTACACACATTGCTGTTCTTAGAACTATATTTAAAGCACTCCATTTTTTACCATGATATACAAAGGATTCCTGCAATTCAACAACAATAGAACAAAGGTTCCATTTTTAAGACAGAAAAAAAGACTTAAACAGATAGCTCACTAAGAGATACACATTTGAAATGGTAAACACCATTAGCCATTCCCCAAACCCACAGACATTTAATCAATTGCAACTCACAGTGAGCTTGTGTAGGGTTTTCAAGGCTGTGTGTCTTTATGGAAGCAGGTAGCCAACTCCCTTTCTCACAGAGAGGCTGGTGGCTTGAGACCATAGCCTTGTGGTTATAAAAGTCCAATGCTTTTATGCAGGGCTCCTCTTAGGCTGCCAATAGGTAAATGCAAGCCAAAACCACAAAGAAGGTACAATTTCACTCCCATTAAGATAGCTGTTGTCAGGGAAATATACTATAGCACATGTTGACAAGATGTAAAGAAATTGAAGCTGTTTTTCCATTATTTGATGAGACTGTGAATGGTGCAGTCATGGCGCAAAACAGCTGGGCAGCTTCTCAAAAAGTACAAAATCATCATATGACCTAACAATTTCACTCTTAGGTAAGTACCCCAACGAATTGAAAGCAGGAAACAGATAGCAACTCTATTCACAAAAACCTAAAAGCAGAAACAAGCCCAATGTCCAACACAAATGAACTGACTGCCTCGGTGTAAGTTGCACCACAAATGACATTAGAAAGGATGTTCAGCGAAACATGTCAGACATGAAAAGAAGATACTGTATGATTCCACCTATATGAAATATTGAGACGAGGCAAATACATAAAGAACAATATTTATTAGTCGGGAGTGAGGAGGTGGAGCAGAGAGGTTAAGAGACACTGAGTTGTTGCTGCTAAGGATTATCTTAAAAATAAGAAATGGGCTGAGCCCCGGTGGCGTAGTGGTTGTGCGCAGGACTGCAGCCCACTGGGATGGAGGTTCAATTCCGGCTCCCAGGAGCAAAGGCTGGGCCTCCTACTCCCACCATCTGAGGGCAGTGATGCCTTAAAAAAAAAATAAGAAATGGAAATAGGTAGTAATGATTGTTCCCCACCATGGTAAAAAGAATTAATGTCACTGAATTGTGCATTCAAAAATGATTGAAGTGAAAAAAAATGGCTGAAATGAAAAATAATTTGTTTTGTGCATTTTACAACACTGAGAAATAAATTATAAGAGAGAAAATAACACATTTTAAAACCACTCCCTTTTGTGTCTACTTTGTTATCAGTTCCAGTTCAATCATTATCTCCTGAATTTCTCTAGACTCCTATCAAGTTACTTAAAATAAAGCAAAATTTTTTTACTAAAAAGTAAAAAGAACAAATTTTCTCTTGTCTCACACACACATACACACACTTCAAACCCCTTACTAAATTGCTTTAAGTCCCTACTGCAAGGATAGGTATGACATCAGCCTGTTCAACTTTTTCTGCCTAAGGTCCCTGTGTTAGGGATCTTGTTGCTCATCATACTTCAGTTCCAACAGATTTTTTTATTCCTCAAATCCACCCACTTTTCTCCTGTCTCAAGACATTTTCAGGAGTTATAACCTTTGCCTGAAATACTCCACTCCGAGTTCTTCTTGTGTCTAAACTCCTTATCACAGTTCAAACTCCATCTTCACCAAAACCCCATCTGTCTCTGAGGCATCATTGTGCTTTAGTTTCTTCAGAACCTGTATCACTTTTTTGAAGCTGTCATCTCATACTTAGTTTGTTTATTTGCTTCTTTGTAGGGTCAGTTCTCTCTCTGTGAAGGCCTTGTATAATTTATTTCCCACTCTTGTTAGAATCTAACCAACCTACATCATTGTTTTGACTGTTATAGAGTCAGACCCTGATTCAAGGCAACTCTAATCACAATGGCTTGAGATCTTTGCAGTCCAAAGAACTCTCCTTGATGAATTCTCAAAGCTGATTGACCTGCTTTTCCTCCAATTCCATCTCAGCATGGAGCTCCACTGATGCTCCTTCAGCGTCACAGCAAAACATTAGTTTTCAATTACAGAAAAGTAGTATGGATGTTTCAAGCCACGAATTGAACCTGGATCTTTTGTGTGAACGACAAAAATTCTACCACAGGACCATGGCCCTACATTGTACAAAGGGAGAGAGTGTGGGGAAGTTATTATTGAGTCAATTGTGCAAATCTAACTCCTGATAACCACATGTCCTTCAGAGTAGAAATGCATTCCATAAGATTTTCATGACTGTGATCTTTCAGAAGTAGGTCTCCAGTCATTGGTTCCAAGATAGTTTTAGGTGGGTTTAATAATAAACTACTCAAGCAGTAGTCTTTCACAAATAATTTGCATCATCTACAGACTCCTAGGCTTATAGGGGTCCTCAAACTATGGCCTGGGGGCCACATGCGGCCCACTGAGGAAATTGTCCAGTCCGCTGGGTTTTTTTGCCTCCACTGCTGTCCTGCTTAGCAGCTGACTCATCCCGGGCCCGCAGTGAATTTGTTCATTGTTGTTGTTGTTGTTGTTTTTAAACTGTAGTCCAGCTCTCCAATGCTCTGAAAATTGGCCCCCTGTTTAAAAAGTTTGAGGACCCCTCAGCATATTACACCACCATCAAGTCGATTCTGATTCATGACAGTGCCACTGAATTGTGTGGAATGGCTCCTTAGCTTTTCTGAAACATTATGGTAAGGGTTTACAAGAGCAAACTGACTCATCTTTCTCCAGTGGAGCAACTGACGGACTTGAACTGCTGATTTTGCAGTCATAGACATTAAAAAAAAGTGTGGAAAGATGAAAGGAATGGGGAAAAGGAACAAAGGAAAGAAGATGGGTGGTGAGGTATGATTGTTACATAATTTCATGTCAAATTGAAATTATATAAAAGTATAGGGGTGGACTTTAGCTGTCAATCAGGTCACAGCCTGATGGAACCACCTTGTGGGCACACGGTAAGGAACTCTCTGGGAACTGCTTTCCCCCCTTTTCCCCCCACCCCCGCCTACACACACACACACACACACACACACACACACCTTTGCCTTCACCTTTCTGGTGGCTGACCTTGATTGCTGCCAGAGTCCACCACAAGCATTGGATCAACACTGTTTTGCAGTCACCAAACTGTCAGATTCCTGCATTCTGCATCATTGCTTATGACTGAGTGATTTATGGAATAGTATTGGACTTAGGGACTTGATTACGTATGGGCAGGGATGTATTCCTGATATGTGATTACTTCTTGATATAAGGCTCTTTCTTACATTATGGATGTCATTGAATTTGTTTCTCCAGGCAACCTGGCCTAATACATGAGGCTTAATGATTTTCTCATAAAGGGAATCATACAAGTATTGGCCCAGGCTAACAACTGTGTCTACAATTTTCCCACCTTAATTTCACTTTTACCAATGTATGCACAAAAGGAACAGAACACAGCTTAGCTCAAAGACATGGCCTTGTCAAATAAAATCTGACAGAATCAGACCACTGGGGTTTGATCATTCACATTCTGGATGGCTATAAATGATAATGTGCCAAACCTCCTTGAGTACTCAGTGAACCCCACTCCCTACCACTTCCCTGCACACTCCAGGCAATTACCCATCTGGTTTGCCTGGCTCACCCAACTGCATTTGAATGAGATTGTTCAACTGAAAGTGAATGGTGTGTGTCCAACCTGAAAGGCAGCCTCTAGCAGGGGTACCTAGACCAACTTTCATCTGTAGCCACTCTCACCACCCAGGAATCACACGTCTCTCCTGAAGCAACAGAATTGTAGCCGTCTGAGGAGGAAAGGCAAGACCGTGGAGAGAGTCGAGAGAGATGGCATCTGAACTCTGTCTTTTGCTAAGTGTGTTACTTGATAGACTCCTCTCACCATTCTGGATTTGTTTCCCTGACTGCATCTTGTGGGGTTCATCCCTGGTGATTTTTAACACTCCAGAGTGGTCAATGACCAAGTTTAAGCATTTCCTGACCGGCAAATACACCAATTTAGCAAGTCAATCTCTACTTTGGAATGAGTAGCAATATTAATCATTTGGGTTTACTCCACCTCCTTCAAGAATATCATAATTGCAAGGTAACACTCACCACACAACTTTGACATAGATGGGTGACAAAAACTAATTATCGTGCTTTACTGGAGGAAGAAGGAAGGTGACGAAGGAACTGGTGACTCACTCTCTGTTTATCAAAAGTAAGACTGAGACAAGGAATCCAAAGCGTCTGAATTCCAGACCAGGGCTCAAAACAGTACACCGAAGCTCCCTGTTGAAGCACATGGTGCTTTGTTTGTTTTGTTTTTTATTATGAAGTGAATTTAAAATACTTCATGATTGCATGCTTCTGTTTGTATAGGTGCTAATTGCTAGTAGCAATAATGTGATTGGGTAATAGAGAAGAGTTTTATTTACTTCAATAAGCAGGCTACAAATATTCTCTGTGACCAGGCAGTGAGGTAGATGATAAATCTGAAGTAAAAGACCCTCGCCTTTGTTTTGTGAGAAAAGATGTTTTCAGATATTAAAAAAACAGCACGAAAAAGATAACAATGTATAAGGCTCAATTTCATTTCTAGCTTTACCACTTACTAGCAAGATACTAATCCTCAGCACTGTCATTTTTTCATATAAAAGATGTGACTGATAACACTGCTCACAGTATTTTCAAGGATGACATATAAGGAGAATAGTGGTGATTGCTCAATTAATCATCATTTTCTCTCTTTCTCCTTTCCCTTGACTAGGGAAAACAAAACTGTGCTCCCTAACCATACTTGTATTCATTGTGGACCTTACACTCACCCAACACAGAAGGATCATGGAACCTCAGACCCAGTGGCTCATGGACTTTCCAGTTCCAGCTTCACTCGTATCATGCTTTCTCATAAAAAATAAGCAACTGACACCACTGAAACTTCACCTTCAGCAGGGGCCTATAGCATAGTGGTGGCTCAGTAGTAGAATTCTCATCTCTTGTGCCAAAGACCAGTGTTCAATTCTCACCATTGCAGAAATTACTCATCATTGGTGGAGACTTCCACGCTACTGTGATGCTACATAGACTCCAGCAGCATTGAGACTGAGGCAAAGATGGACTTACCAAATTAATCCCATGGAAAAGCCTATGGATGATAGCTATTGCATCCAAAACTAACCACGGGGATAGTGAAAGGCTAGGCAGTGTTTCAGCTTTGATTACAAGGGATCACCTAGGCTAACTTGATGGCAACAACCAATATAATTAATATGGGGTTTATAATAGACTTGACAACTTTGCACATCAAGGTACAAATTAAGTACTATCAATTTTGGCAGCAGTCTTTCATGTCATAGTGCAATGTTTCTACTTACTTAAATAATGGCCTTGGCTAGTTTATCCAGCTGCTATTCCCAGCAATTGCCATCAAGAACATCATAGAAGCCAAAGGAATGAAAGGAGGCATATATTAGAAAACAGAAGTCATTTAACCAATAAGGTAAAATTTGTATCACAGCAAATCCTTCCTTTTCCTATCTCTCTGAGAACTAAGGAATTACATTTTCCAGCATCAAACTTCCCTACAAAGTTGAAAATAAGGAAGTTACAACAAGCATACAAGCAGAGGCCAATTTATATTTAAATCCAGGCAAGTTGTTAGGAGGCCGGTTTCCTTCTATGGGTGTACAAATCGCTGAACCATGGACAGGAGTCGAGAAGTCTGTTTTTTTAGTCTACTTTAATTACCAGCTGCTGATCTGGTAGATCAACATGCTGATAACCTGGTAGATCAACCAGATGCTGATCTGTAGATCAACATACTTTCTGAGACAGTTTCCTTGTGGCTATTAAAAATAGCACCCCTGAATAGGGCAAAAAATGATTAAATATTCGGTTACTAACTGAATGACTGGTGGATCAAGTTCATCCAGAAACATCTTCAAAGATGTTTGATCTAGACTTGGCATTCTAAACCCAAAAGATCACAGTCATTGAAAATACTGCAAAGGAATGTTCTATTCTGACATACATGGGAGTCTAAATGACTCGAGATTCACTCCAAAACAGTTGGGCTGTGTTCATGTTTGTTAGAAGAGATCGAATGAGTTATACTAAGATTCAAAGCACCTGAGGCACAGTAGCCATATCTTACAAATTTCAAGGACTCATTATTTTTCGTCTCTGACATGCCGTTGTTTTCTTAGTTCTCTTTATGATAAGAACACTTTTTATTTCATGTGGGTAAATAAAACATATGTGAGAACTTTGAATTCCAATACATTTATAACATTATCAAGTGCCGCATGTGCTTTAGAAAAGTAAAATTCAAGTATTACATTTTGAAAAACTCAGTTCTAGAGCTATATCCCCTAAAGAGATCATGGAGACTATAGGAAATTATGTTTTTTCCACTTATTCTTTGGATCTATACTGCTAAATATTCCTAATAATTTTATAACCTATGGACAATGAACGGAAGTCTCACTGAAAAGTGATTATTCATACATTTCATAGAGAACTTTTTGAAAATATGGATCCCCAAATGGCTTAGGTTTCAAATGCTACTGTACTTAAAGTATCACAAATTGGTGACTTTAAAGAAAAGAATTTTATTTTCTCACAATACTGGAATGTAATAGTTCAAACCAGGGTCTCAACTATGATGACTTCTTTTCTGAAGTAGTGCAATGTGGTGGTCCTGACATGGCATCTGTATTTCTTCAGTATGTGCACACATTTCTATGTCTAATCTACCATTTTTATAACTAAAAATCAATGAGATTTAGAATGCCCTTTAATCATATTTGATCTAATATATCATTGAAACCCCTATCTCCAAACAAGATTACATTCACAAGATTCTGAGACATGTTTTAGAGGGATATTATTCAGTTCATAACAAGAGACTCTCCATTTATCTGCTAAATCAGAAACTCTGAGCAGAAATGTGCGAAGACAGAGGAACTCAGTAGTTCCAGCAAAGGCATGCTTACAAAGACCAGTGATGCTCACAGTGGATGGCAAAAACTATTAAACACACAGCTACTGGAAGCAAGGAAGGACTAGTGGTTGGAGCCTTGCAAAAGGGACCTTCGAAAAAAGGTCTGAGAATCTGCTTCCAAATGGTCATTGGTATGAAAATCCTGTGAAGACCAGTTCTGCTCTGCAACATCAATGGCCACCATAGTAAGAATTGATTTGATGGCATCTGCTTTCATTCTATTTATTTTATTTTTAAAGTGACACTGATGATTGCTCAGTTTGGAAACCACTATTAGAAAGCAGAGTCTCCAGAACCAGATCTGGCAAGCACGTCAGTTGTCTCTCATCAGTGCCCAGCAGAAGTAATCTCCCCTCTTGCTTGTGAACATCTGTGATACTCAACGTGGAGAGCTGGCTTGTTTGTTAATGGGGAAAGAAAAGCTATTTACCTAGTTTGCAAGCCAAGGGAGAGCTTAATTAATGTCAGAGCAGATATGATTTCCTCCTCTCTCTTTGCCCTAGGAACTCACAGGGATGACGAGAGGATTTTTAATTAATGTTTGAAAAGCATTCTGAGATCCCTGGACAAGAGGCACTGGAGAATGGCAAAACATGGTTATTGTTGTTATTAATAGTAGGGGTATTAATAGAAATAATAAAGTCCTTGCAGTGGAGTAATTTACTTCATATGGCCATTCTAGCCATAATCTTTAGGACTCCCAAACAATGATTGTGTGGGACAATGTAAATAAAGAGCTTGTGGTCCAGCAGGAGACTGAACAGCTTGCTGCTAACATAAATAGATGTTCGGAATCTGTGATGTCTAAGACTATGTTCACCATAGCTGAGGCATGATTTTCAGTGACTTGGGTATATGCAATGGCTTAATTTGGCAGTTACATAATGATGTCAACGTATTCCTTTTTTAATCTAATATGATCATCCATTTTGCCACCTGTGGCAGCCTAGCTTTTGCTATCATTGCTAGATGCCATTGAGTCAATTCTAACTCACAGTAACCCAATGGAAAACATTGTCTGGTCCTGTACCATCCTCACAATTGTTATGTTTGATAGAGTTCTTAAAGCCACTGTGTTAATCCATCTTGTGAAGGACCATCCTCTCTTTTGATGCCCCTCCATGTTATCAAGTACTATGTCCTTTTCCAGGAACTGTTTTCTCATGACAGCCTGCAAAAGTATGCATGACAGAGTCTTGTCATCTTTGCCTCTATAGAGGGTCTAGACCAGTGATTGTAGTTCCAATCAGAAGTGAGTTATATGTTAGTAAACCAGGATTAGTGTAGAAAGTATCCTAATGACTGTCCTATGAGACAGAATGATTCAAGGACTGTATGTGAAGACTTTGATAATTTCTTGCTCTAGCTCTGTCTCCTGCACCTTCTGAGCTCAAATTCTTAGAATTTGAGCTATCAGTCTATTATTTGTTCTTCTAAGAAAGAATCCTAACCAATCACATATAAAGGAAAACAGATTGGAATACACACAGACCTATCAATAGAAACTCTGAAGAAGAGGAAAGAGTAGAGCAGCATATTCCAAAAAATGCAAGAAAATGGTGCAAACCCAGGAATACTCTTATCAAACCAAATTATCTATCAAAATTGATGGAGAAATAAGAGTCCAGACAAAGAAAATCTCAAATATGCCAAAAGGAACCCAGCCTACAGAAGATCCTCACCGACCCATTGGGGACAGAAGAACAACAATCACCAAGCACATATAAGAAATCACTACACAGAATGACTCTACACGGAGAACATCAAAGGAATAATAGCCCCCAAGATAAGTCTGGCTCAGCAATGGAAAAAAAGGCCAGAATGAGCCACAAACAGACATGGACACAACCCATGGAAATAGAAAAGCCCCAACACAACAACAATAAAATGACAACACAGAGTGCACAGATGGATGTAATAACCCTGAATATCAATGGACTGAATCCATCCTTAAGAGACAGAGATTAATAGACTGGCTTAGAAAATACAACCCCGAAATCTGCTGCCCACAGGAGACATATCTTAAGATCAAATAAAAAAAAATTGAGAATCAAGGGCTGGAGAAAAACACACCAGGCAAACAGCAATTCAAAAAAAAGCAGGTGCAGCCACCCTAATTTTGGATAAACAGACCTCAAAGTGCAAAGCATAAAAAGAGATAAGGAAGGACACTATATGATGCTCAAGGGAAGGGCAAACAATGAACCAATAAGCATTTTAAACATATATTGCCCAAAGAAGAGACCCACTGAATACATAAACTAAACACTCCAAAAGATTAAAAAAGAAATCACAGCCTCAGCAATTATAGTGGGTTACTTCAATACATCACTCTCTAAGAAAGACAGATCACAGGTGAAGAAACCCATCAAGGAGGCTAGAAAGCTAAACATATAATTAGACAATTTGACTTGGGAGATAGCTACAAAGCTTTTCATTCAATAAAAAATAATTCACATTCTTTTCATCACCACATGGAACATATTCAAAGATGGACCACATGCTGGGACATAAGGTGAATCTACATAAATTTGAGCATATTGATATCATACAGAAATCTCTCAGACCACTGTGCCATAAGCTTGTAAATCAACAAAAGAAAGATGAAGAAAACAAGAGCAAATAATTGGAGGAAGAATAACTCTCTCTTTCAAAAGGAGCGAGTACTAATCCAGATCAGAAATAAAATTAGGACATTTCTAGAAACCAATGAGAATGAAAACATGAAATACCCAAAGTTATGGGACACAGCAAATGCAGTCTTCAGAGGAAGTTTCATAGCAATACATGCTCACCTGAAAACGGAAGCACATCTCATAACTGATATGTTGGCACAGAATTTACAATGACTAGCGCAGAGTCAGCAGGAAATTCCAGCAGAACAAAAGAAAAGAAATATAAAAATCAGGGCTGAGATTCAGGAGAGAGAAAATGAAACAATGGAAAAATTAATGCCACTAAAAATTGGTTCTTTCAAAGAATTAATGAAATTGACAACCCACTGGCAGTCTTGACCAAACAAAGGAGGGAACAGGGTGGAGCCAAAATAGCTCAGTTAGGAGAGCATTAGACTGAAGAAAAGAGGGTACAAATTTCAATAGCAAGAATGAGAGATGACCCTAATCAAACCAAAAGGATAATTACACAATACTTCAAAGGTCTGTACTCCAATGAATTCAACAACTAAGAAAACATGGGCAAATTTTTGGAAAAAACTGTCCCTCCCTAGATTATCCCTAATGGACGTTAGGAATCTCAACAGATCCTTAGCAATAGAAGAAATAGACAAGGTTATCAAGGGATTACCAGCAAAAAATCACCTGGACCAGATGACTTTACAGGATAATTCTACCAAGCATTAAGGCAAGAACTAACACCAATCCTACATAAACTCTTCCAAAACATAGAAAAAGATGGCAAACTCCTTCTATGAAGGTAGTATAACACTGATATTGAAACCACACAAGGATCCCACAAGAATCGAGAACTACAGGCAAATATATCTAATGAATATTGATGCAAAAATCCTTTAAAAATGCAAAAGCATATAAAAAATAATTCACCATGACCAAGTGGGGTTCATATCTGGGATGCAGAGATGGTTCAACATACTAAAACCCATTAGTATCATTCACCACATTGACATGAGAAACTATAATAACCACATGATAATATCAATAGATGCAGAAAAAATTTGACAATCCCCAACACCAATTACTGTTTAAGACATTCAAGAAAATAGGAATTAAAGGAGAATTCCTCAAAACAATATAAGCTATATATGAAAAACCAACTGCCAACATGATAGTCAATGGAAAAAAGACAACACAATCCCAGTGAAAAAGGGGACTAGACAAGGATGTCCTTTGTCACCACACTTATTTAATATCATACTGGAGGTTTTAGCTAACAGCATAAGGTAAAGAAAAGACATAAAGGTATTCAACAGGAGAAGAAATAGGTGAAATTATCTTTATTTTCATGTGATATGATTTTATATATGGAAAATCCCAAAAGCTCCGCAAGGGAAGTACTGGAAGCAATAGAGGAGTATGGCAGACTGACAGGATACAAGATCAATAATAAGAAGTCTATTGGATTGCTATACACATCAGATAGGACCACAGAAGAGGAGATAAAAAAAGATGATACCCTCCACAATAGCCAAGCATAAATTGAAATATCTAGAGATATACCTGACTAAAAGAACAAAAGATCTATATGATGAAAATTACACAACAATATTATAAGAAACCAAGAATCACTTCAATGGAAGAATACCCCATACTTATGGATCAGAAGACTCAATATAGTAAAGATGACAGTTATTCCTAAGGCACTGTATATGTTTAATGTAATTCTGATACAATGACCCTCATCTTTCTTCAAAGAAATGGAAAAAAATGATTACAGCTTCATATGGAGATGGAAGAAGTCCATAATTAGCAGAGAACTCCTTGAGAAGAAGGACACCATGAGAGGGCTTACTCTACCAGACTTTAGCACATACTATCCAGCCACAGTAGTCAAACAGCATGGTATTGGCATAGATACTAAGATAGATACTAAGATACTAAGATATAGATACTAAGATACTAAGGTAGATACTAAGATAGATACTAAGATCAATAGAAAAGAACTGAAAACCCAGAAATAAAAACATCAGCATAAAGACAACTGATCTTTGATAAGGGCCCAAAAAATATTAAATGGGAAGCAGATGCCCTTTTCAACAAGTGGTGTTGGAAAAAATGGATATCAACTTATAGAAAGATGAAGTGGGACTCTTAGCTCACTGCATGCACCAGAATAAACTCAAAGTGGATCACAGACCTTGAAGTAAAACCCCAAACTATTACGGCCATCAATGAGGGAATTAGGACCAACCTGAGAACATTGGCACAGGAATTACCTAGGCTTTCAGAAATAGGGAAGGACACAAACACAGAGAAGGCACAAATTGACAAGCAGGATATACTGAAGATAAAACCCCTATGTCCATTGAAAGAATTTACCAAGGGAGTAATAAGAGAGCAGACAGACTGGGAAAACATCTTTTGCAATGACAAATCAGATAAAGGCCTTATTACTAAAATCTATAACACCCTCATAGCTTCCAAAAAGAGAAAAAATAACTGGCCACTCAGGAGGTTGGCAAAGAACGTGAACAAAAGTTTCAAAGAGGCAGAAATCTGAATGGCCAACAAACATATGAGAAAATAAACATATGAGAAAATATTCCTGATCATTAGCTATAAGAGAAATACAAGTGAAAATGAGATACCACATAACACCCTCAAGGATAGCCCAGTTCAAAAACTATGAAAGCAACAAATGTTGGAGAGACTGTGGGGAGATAGGAACTCTTATTCACTGGTGGTGGTACTGTAGGTATGTACAGCCACTATGGAAATCAATTTGGAGATATATAAAACAGGTGGAAATTGAGCTACCATATGATCCAGCAATCCCCCTATGGGGCATTTACCCAGAAGAGGCAAGAAACAATCCATGACCAGACATCTGTGCCCCAATGTCCATCACAGCCTTGTTCACAATCACAAGGAATTGGAAGCAGTCCAAATTTCCATCAACTGACAAATGGATTAAAAAGAAAAGCAGTGATGAATGCATGAAGCACATCACTGCATAGTATGAACTGGAGGAAATTATGCTAAGTGATGTTAGCCAAATGCAAAAGGATATGTGCAACATGAGTTCGCTGAGGTCAGCTTAATAATAATTTAAAAATGCAAAAGCGGCATTAGGGAAAATTTCCTTTATACCGAAAATCCTGGGGAAAGGCACAGGTAATGTGTCAGGGGCCAGACCAAGTTCAAGGATACATGTGGTAGCTAATTAAGTTAAGGGGGGAGGGGGAGGGACACAGATGGTGATGTGTGGAGAGGGAATGGGGTACTAACCAACCCAAGGGTAGCATATTGTTTATATCTCTACATGGAAAGAGGAACCAAACTTAAACCCAACGTTCCAGGATGTGAATGCAGCATGATGGCCTGGAGCAGGGAACCAGTGTAGGGGTCTGAAACCCCAACCCCAACACAGGGACAGCTGCCCGCCTCCCAGGAAATGTGCTTTGGTGGACAACACTGATATGCATGAGCAGAGCACACGAGAACAAATGAAGGGGGAGATAAGAGAGAATGGAGTGCCTCCTGGTCTACTGAGCCTTTAGGATGATATTCTCACTCAGAACAGCCAATGCAGAGAGGATCATATGGCCAGCCTCACCATGAAATATGTCTTCCCTCGCTGACCCAAGGCTCTGCAGGGACAACTGTGGAGAAATGGGATCGGGATTATACCCTGTCTGACACAAACACACCATGACAGAAAACTAAGGGTGTGCAACAGAACATGGAGTTCCAGATGGAGTGCCAAGGATATACTTTGGGGCTAGGGTGTGCCACACCATCC
>PVJH01038303.1:0-11909 GCA_004026705.1 Nesogale talazaci | reverse complement strand
AGAGAGACTAAGAGCGCCTAATAATATTTTGAGAAGTGAAAAGTACAAGTGAAATTTTGACAGTGATGGTGATTCAGCATACTTAATCCCAGCATTGTTCAAGGGTCAGCTATCTGCTGTCTATTGTGTGCCAGTAGGCACCAACTGATTTCTGCTGTGTGAGGCTTACATTTTCGTTTTTTCAGAATGTGACAGTTTAGTAGTGTTTCAAATGATGATTGTTTCAAAGGAGTTAGCTAGCCAATGTAATTATTAGAGCCAAAAACCAATTTTGTGTCATGGTTTGTGTCAGCACAGTTTATAGGCTGACTTTGTGTTTATCTTTATAAATGCAGTTTGGGGGGCGGGGGGAACCAAATATAGTTTGTGATTTTTCTCTTACAGGCTAACTCCCAGTTTGATGCTTAGACTACAATTGTTAATAGGTTAAAACACATAATATTGAGGGGTGTTTTTTTTTGGGGGGGGGGGGGGGACGACAATCACTGCCCTCTGGTGGTTGTGGGAGCTACCCAGTGCAGCTCCTGAGAGCTGCTGCTGGATTTGAACCGCCAAGCCTGCGGACTGCAGTCCCACACTCAACCACTTATGCCACCGGGGCTCAGCAATACTGAGTTTTATGTTCTTAAAAATGTAGGTTAAGTGTTGTTGTAAATGAACGGAGTCTCAGAAGAACGAGAAGCACACGGAATGAAACTGTAAGAAAGCAGAGGGCTGCAGTTCGTGCAGGCATGCAGCCAAGAACTGAGCTTTGTCCTTTTCTTTTTATTCATACTCAAATTTGGGAGTACGTGGCTGGTTGCATTTACTCAGATTTTTTTTTTTTTTTGTGGGCATCACTGCTCTCCAGTGGTGGGAGTAGGAGGCCCAGCCCCACTGCTGGAATTGAACCTCCGTCCCAGTGGGCCGCAGTCCCGCGCACAACCACTACGCCACCGGGGCTCAGCCCCAGAATTTTTTAAGATTGATAAGTAACATTCTTGGAGCAACATTATCTGAAGAAACAGGTGCTGTAAAAATATAATCTACAAAGCAAAGAACAGAGACCAAAACAAACTCCAGAATAGCACTGTTTTATCAAGAATGTCTCCTCGATATCAAAATACCTGTTAGCAGATTACTTTGAACTTGAATATTTATCCTTGAAGTTTTGATTTGTATCCAAGTTCTAGCCATGATTCAGCTACAGTAAAGCTAAGTAATGAATGATCCAGGACTTGGATCATTGGGAATCAACTTTAAAGGTCTATGAAAGTGTTTTGTAAATTGTAAAAGTAACTAATAGTATATACACATTCCATTATGTGCAATGAATTGTTAATTAGTAATAAATAGGTGAACTGAGACTGACTAGACTCTAAACTGTTACAATGACCTATCTTTGTTCCAAGTCAGTAAGAACTTTTTTCAGTTTTGCTATAAGATTTCATGGGATGTTTTCTTTTGAAAACTTGGAGTAGACTATTGAATCTGGGATCAGTAGCATTTTTACTTAGTTTTATAGATGGAGCATTTTTACTCAGTTTTATAGATGGGAGCACAGCACCTGAAAGAATTAACTGGGTTGTCCAATATTAAATAGCTAGGTGATATTAAACAGCATTTTGCCTCGAGTCTTTTGACATCTCATCTGTTCTTTATTCCTTAATCCCTGAAAAGTTAAATAATATTGGACATTAACTGTTGGATTATCATTTTCTGTGATCTAACCTTTTGTAACATTTAAATATAAATACCAGAAAGAAAAATTTGGTTATTATAATTTAAATTGATTTATTTTAGGTAAAAGGAAAAGGTGCTTCAGGGAGTTTTGTTGTGGTTCAGAAATCAAGAAAAATACTTCAGAAATCCAGAAACAGAAAGGTGAGAAGACTTACAGTTCAATTAAACACTAATACTATTTTTTTTAGGGGGGGGTGGGGGCGCGGATCACTGCTCTCCGGTGGTGGGAGTAGGAGGCCCAGCCCCACTGCTGGAATTGAACCTCCGTCCCAGTGGGCCGCAGTAACCACTAATACTATTACTAATAAAATTCTCTTAAAACAAAGCCAAATGAATGTCAAATATGATAGTGTGACAAGAGGAAAGTAAAAGGAAATAGAGGAATGAGATAGGAAGCAAAGGACATATATAGAGGTGTAAATACCGGCACTTATACATGTAAACTACCTAGGACAGTTTATCTTTTTGACTTATGACTTAACATTCTTTCCCTGAGAAACATAATTCCACCATTATTTTTTTTAAGTTTTATTTTTCTTTTTTAGGCATCACTGCCCTCTGGTGGGGGGAGTAGGAGGCCCAGCCTTTGCTCCTGTGAGCTGGAATTGAAACTCCATCCCAGTGGGCCGCAGTCCCGCGCACAACCACTACACCACTGGGGGTCAACCCAATGAATTGTTTTTGTGGGGGCATCACTGCCCTCTGGTGGTGGGAGTAGGAGGCTCAGCCTTGCTGCTGGATTTGAACCTCCAACCCAGTGGGCCGCAGTCCCGCGCACAACCACTACGCCACTGGGGCTTAGCCTATTTTACTTAATTTTTAACTGACGATTCTTACACTTTTCTCATAAAACTTTCAAGCATTTCAAAGTAAACTTTTACACATTGCCGATCCTTTATATTTTTTGTTATTAATGTCAAAGAATGAATTAAGAACTTTAAGCAAAAGTATACTATGCCCCTTTACTTTCATCTTTACCATTCATTCTCTAAATCTGAGGTTTTTATCTCAAGGAAGTTGACATTTGAATGTGTGTGAAGAAGTGATAGTTTTAATTTTCGTATCAATTGAGCAGAAAGTCTTCAAAGGGAAATGAAATTAACACTTTAAGTAGTTTTGTAAAGCCTTTGAGATGTATATAAAAGCATTTGGACAGAAAACTCTGTATTCTGTAATGATGATAAGCTTCTGATACTATCTTCCAGAAGCCATCAGCAGTGGATCCAGAACCCCAAGTGAAATTGGAAGATATCCTCCCATTGGCCTTCACTCGCCTTTGTGAGCCTAAAGAAGCTTCCTATAGTCTCATCAGAAAATATGTGTCTCAGTATTATCCTAAACTTAGAGTGGACATCAGGTAGGAGCCGCCAGCTTGGAATTTTAAAATACATAAACATTTGTTTAGTAGAGTTGAAGAAGTACTCTTCCCTTAGTCGTTTTCCATGAGATGAGAAAAATTAAATAATTTAGGAGACATTCTTTTTAACTGAGCTAGGAATGGATACTTGATTGGCAGGCTTTATTGTTTGCCCCATTGTGTTTTTATTTTTTTGTATCTCCATGTGTAGTTCCTTTTGAAGCTCAAACTGCATCTTTTTGTAAGACCGATAGACTAACTTTTTACATTGGTCAGCCGTTGTAATGATAATTGTTGAACTTCTTGTCCCCCAATGGTTCTTAATTTTATTTATGTTGAGCTATGACTGCGAGCATGGGATAGTTCAGACTTTGTAGCTTGTACTTTTACATTTAAGTAGTGTAATGTCTTCAGTATGTAAACACATTCTGAAAGAATAGAAATTTCTACCTAAAACATCCTGATGAAATGTATATTGTACAATACAGTTTTAGTGCCAGCATTTACTTATATTACTGAAGGAAACTATTAGAATTATTGAAGTATTATAAGTCTAGAAGCCACATTTTCAGAAAAATATTTACTGGTATGCAAAGTGTCAAATTAAAAAGTAAAAGAGTATAGAATAAAGTGGAAGCAGAGAACTTTAAAAATGTTATTGTGATAGTTCCATATTTATACAATGGTAGTAGCCACTGCTGCGACTGGATCAAGAATGCATTGCTTGGTGTCCTAAAACTGGCAACATTTCACTTTACCTCTCTTTCTGCTCTACTTTTTGTTGACTGGAGAGCATATGTCCCTTCATCTTTGCGTCCTTATCCTTTATAGGTCTACTGAGATGGAGCGTGTGTTGCTGCTAGTGTAACTTCACTCCAAGTATTAAACATTGTTCATGAGCATCTGATGTTGTAATAGAGTGTCTCTCTGATAAGTTGTCGACCCCAAGATGCGAACGAACCCCCCGAAGACCTTTTCCCGTGACTCTTCTTTATTTCTGTGAACCATAATGGTTTCTGATTTTCTGACTAGTGGGATTCTGTCATGCACATTTTTACAGTGGCCATTCAGCTGTATTGTTGTTAAGTACTAGCCAGTTGGCTTGTTAAGCATAGCAACGTATGTCTAACAAGAAAAAGTTGACCAGTCTTTCTCAGTGTTCTATGAGTGAGCCCATTGTGGCAGCCTCTGTATCTGTCCATCTCATTGAGGAGCTTGCTCATTTGCAGACCTGCTTACCTTCCCAGGAGAATGGTTCCTTTTGACAACTGTGTGCTGAGCTCAAGTCTTACTATCCTCCCTTCTAAGGAGAATTCTGACTTTACTTTTTCCAAGACAGATTTGCTAGTTAGTTCTCACAGTCCGTGGTACTTTGAGTATTCTTCGACAGTGTCATAATTCAAATGCATTGATTATTCTTTGGTCTTTCTCATTTATTTCCAACTTTCACATTCATATGAAACTATTGAAAATACCATGACTTAGCCTTTGAAGTGACATCTCCTCTCTCCGGCATTTCAAATAGTTTGTTTATGTGCAGCACATTTGTCTAGAATGTCATTTGGTTTTTTTCTTGACTTTTGCTTCTTATGAGCATTGATTGTGGTCCTAATAAAATGAAGTCATTGACATCTGCAAACTTTTCTTCATTTTTCATAATGTTATCTGCTGGTCCAGGAGTGAAGACTTTTTCTTTACATGGAGACGCCATTCATAATTGTAGTCTTTTTGTCTTTTCTTAACAAATCCACAATTTTTGTATATTCTCGGTAAGTCTAAATCTTTGAGGAGTACAACATCACACAGGTTCTATATGCAATTGCCTTAACAGGCTTGTTGCTTCGAATTTAACCTGAAAAAAAAACAAAAAAAAATTAATAATAATAATTTATATTCTCAAGCTGCCCTTCGGAATATTTTAGGTTTTTTTTTTTCTTTAGGCATTACTGCCCTCTGGTGGTGGGAGTAGGAGGCCCAACCTTTGCTCCTGTGGAGCTGGAATTGAACCTCCATCCTAGTGGGCCGCAGTTCCATGCACTAACACTATGCCACCGGGGCTCAGCCCCTGAAATCTGTTTATTTTTGACAGGATTCAGGTAGAAATTCTCAGAGAGAACAGCCTCTGTCTCTTGGCAAACTGTTCCTGGTGTTTTTCTTTGGCCTCCTTCATTCTTGTGACCAAAGCTTGGCATATTTAGCAGTCTTCTTGTTTTTCTTGGTACACTGTGTCGTCAGGGTGATGTGCCGGCACTTGTGCTACAGGACACGGTGAGTCAAAAGACTGAATCTTGAGCACTTTGGTCCTGGTGTTCTTGCCTCCTTGGTAACGAGGCTTTCTCACCACATACTGGCGGGCGGGTTTCGTCTTCTTTAGAGAGAGTGAAAGTTTGTGGATTCTGCTCGCTCTTTTGGGTCCCAGGCAACGTACAGTTGTATCAGTCAGTCCTGGGATTTCTTTCTCTCCTGATTTTTATTTTGACAGTAAACAAGCTGATGAGGACACTCAGATTGTCATCCACAATGCAGCCCCACACAGACATGTGCGTCCTCTCTCCAGTTCTTTGTCTGACAGAACAGGAGTGCCCCTTCCTCAGATCAGACACCTGGCTTCATGGGAAAATCTGACTTGTTCCCACCACTGAAGCGGAAAACATAGCCCTTCCATTCATCACCCAACGCCTCGGCAGCCATTTCTGTGGCCATTTGCTTCTCATAAAGGGTGCAAACTTTGCGTTAATCATCCACATCTGGCAGTCAGTGATTGGGAAGATGTTCAGCTTAGCTTAACTGCGATACCACAAGAAAGAGCTGACCTTTTGCTTTGTCCATGCGTTCATCAGTCTTGGTGTCCTTTCACAGCTTATGAGGTCTTCAGTTGTTGGTGTTGTGTGAGTCAGATCTGTCCCTGAGAGATGCTCGAAATTCAGGTGGGATAGACTCATGGTCATATTCATATTTTGACTCTCCTGTGCTTGTTTTCTTTAGCTTTATCTTGAACTTACATATGAGCAATCGATGGTCTGTTCCACAGTCACCATGGTCTGGTTTTAGCTGCTCCTCCATTATGTCTTTCCACAGATGTAGTTACCAATTTAATTTCTGTGTGTTTCATCTGGGAAAGTCCATGTGTACAGTTGCTTTTTGTGTTGTTGAAAAAATAACTTGCCGTAACAAGTCATTGATCTTGCAAAATTCTGTCATGCAATCTCCAGCTTCATTTCTGTCACTAAGTCTTTGTTTTCCAACTACTATTCCTTCATTCCAACTTTTGCATTTCAAGCACCCAATAATTATCAGTGCATCTTATTGCATGTTTGATCCATTTCAGACTGAAGTTGTTGGTAGAATTCTTCCTCTCTGGCTTTTGTAGGTGGTACAAGAATTTGAGTAATAATTACATTGATTGGATTTCCCTGAAGGTGGATAGATACAGTTCTATCACAGACAGCATTGTACTTCAGGAAGGAGTCACCAAGATCCTTTCTGACAGGAAATGGCTCGCTATTCCTGTTTGTGGTGTTCCCTGCATAGTAAATCATAATTATTTTCTGATTTGAAACAGCCAGTGCAGTTCACTTCAGCTCACTAATCTTTGTGCGCTCCATTTCATTTTTGACAACTTCCAATTTTCCTAGATTCATACTTCACACAATTCCTATAATTAGCAGACTTTTGCAGCTGTTTCTCCTTACACCTTGAGCCGTGCTCTGTCAACAAAGAAGATCCTGAATGTTCCACTCCCAAAGTTTTTACCTGACTCACATCACCATGGTTGACTCAACTCTGACCAATCAACTCATCCTCAGTCATAACTCAAGTACCCTCTGACTCTCTGAGGGGTCCATCCTCCGCCACCATCTCTGACAATGTTCTGCTTCCATTCATTAGGCTTTCAGATTCCAACAGTGTTTCCAAGCTATGCAGAAGACTTTCGATAGCTCCTTTCTAAGTGGGGAACCCAGGAACTCTCCCCAAACCTATTGACTTTGGGTGACCCTGCTAGCATGTGAAATACCAGTGACATGACTGCAACTCACACGCCACCATCGTGGCAAGCTGACAGACGAGTTGTGGATTAGTTGATTGGTTTTTAGAATGCCCTGGCAATCTGGAAATTGGTTCCCATCACATTAACTGCAGTAGTATCAACTTAGAGGGAAGAAATGCTCTAGTTTTAGAATGCTACCAATGCTTGCTATTTTTATTGTTTATTTTAGCAAAATATTAGGTATAAAAGGAATCAGAACTTCAGATTTGGGACTAATCTGTTTCTTCGATTTCATTTGTTTGTTTTTGTTTTGGGGGGGGCATCACTGCCCTCTGGTGGTGGGAGTAGGAGGCCCAGCCTTGCCGCTGGATTTGAACCTCCAACCCTGTGGGCCGCAGTCCCGTGCACAACCACTACGCCACCGGGGCGCAGCCCTCTTCAATTTCTTTTGATTGATAAATTATCTCTGCCTTTTTCTTTTTTTCCCCTACAGGCCTCAGCTGCTGAAGAATGCTCTACAGAGGGCAGTAGAGAGAGGCCAGTTAGAACAAATAACTGGCAAAGGTGCTTCGGGGACATTTCAGGTTAGAAGGCTTGATTGTAAAGAGTGTTTCTCAGCCTCTTTGATTTCGGGGCCTCTATGTTTATCAGTTCATTGAAAAACAACCACAGTAAATCAATTCTATGTTGATATCAACAATTTTGTGAAAAATTACTTTTTTCAAAGACATTTTAATCAGAAGCAGCGGTGTTATTTTTGCAATGTCTTAAGATATTATTGTAAAATGGGCTTCATAGAAGATAGCTGGTATCTGTTCTAATGATTTTTCATTAAATTCCTAGGAAGAAAATTCAACCTCACAAAGAAGTAATAGTTGAAAAAAAGGATTTTTCCCCTTTTTCCTACAATTGTTTAAATAAGTTAGAGACTTATTTTCTTAATTATTTGACTTTTCAGATTTAAAGAATATTCTTTTGGTGGGGAGGGGCATCACTGCCCTCAGGTGGTGAGAGCAAGAGGCCCAGCCTTTGCTCCGTGGAGCTGGAATTGAACCTCCATCCCAGTGGGCCGCAGTCCCACGCACAACCACTACGCCACCGGGGCTCAGCCCTTAAAAGAATATTCTTTATGTGCTTTAATTTACTGGGCATATACAGTTTAGCTTCTGTACCAGAGTAGTCTTGTTAGTATCTTTGGGTAAAGTTCACCATTCCTGTTTTGGTTTGGAAGGAGGGGGTGGGTGGAAAAAGAAACTGTAAGAGGGTTGGAACTCCTCCATTGGATTGAATGCCTGGTGAATGGGAAGAGAAAGTCCCTAAACTGACAATTTATTGTAAAACGTGTCTGTGCTGATGCAGGAACTCCAGCCCACCTGGTGCAGAGGAGTCTTGTTTTGACCTGCTTTCGGGGAGTGTTGTCTTGATGCTTTTCTCTTCCTCCTTGGAAAACAGCTGAAGAAGTCAGGGGAGAAACCCCTGCTTGCTGGAAGCCTGATGGAATATGCGATCTTGTCTGCCATTGCCGCCATGAACGAGCCGAAGACCTGCTCCACCACCGCACTGAAGAAGTACGTCTTGGAGAACCACCCCGGGGCCAATGCCAACTATCAAAGTAAGACTCTGGATGTGTGCATGGGGACTGTTTGCTGAAAACCATCCTGAAAGCAATTCTCTGAGTGTCTGATAGCCCAGAGGGAACAGCTCTACAAATTTACCCTTTGCAAAAAGGAAAATAAGGGCAGTCATGGGTTTTGGGGTTTTTTTTGGTATGTCTGCTAACAATCAGAAGTTTAGTTTTTTTGTGTTTGTTTTTATTAAGTAAATCTGTAGGTTTGAAACACCTCAAGGACCGTCTCCTTTCTATACTTCTGATTGTGAGATATAGCAGCTTGTGATTTCATCTTGAAATCTCAAGCCACTGTTTTAAGGTTATTTACTACTTAAGCAAACCCTATGAAATTATTCAAAAAACTACACTTATCCTATGAGGAAGTGATTTGGAATAAAACCTAGTCTTAGCAACATTATCACAGATAAAATGGAGAGATTACATAACTTGCCTAGAATGTGAGGAATTTGGAAATTAAGTAGCAAAATGCAGATTGGTATATACTAAATAAAATTGAAATGATAATGACTTAATGAATACTTCCCGCTTGTTACTTACTGTAAAGGGAAAGATTGTATTTTGTTTTCTTACTGTATTAAGATTAATACTCTGTAAGTGTGCATATTGACCCTTAGTGTGCAATAAGACCCTTATTTTACTTCTCTTTTTTTTTTTTTTTAATTTAATTTTTTTTTTTTGGCATCACTGCCCTCAGGTGGTGGGAGTAGGAGGCCCGTGGAGTTTATTTTACTTTTCTTTGGTGACCCAGAGTTATAAAAAGAATCTAAAAGGAGTTTGACTGCTTGTTTTTGAACACTGTCACCACAAAGTGCATTTTTTATGGTGCCTTTGTATTAAGAAGTCGATTTGGTGAGGCCATGAGGAGCCATAATAATGTTTTGTTTTCTAACTGCTGGTCAGTAATGAATTAGTTTTAGGCATCTTTTTATTTATTCTCCTGACAATTGTCATGCACTGAACAGATGTTGAAGTAACATGAATTTTGGTTTTCTAATCTACTGCTAATTTTTTAATGTGCATCCTTACGGCAAATCACTGATCATCACTTATCTATCTCCTCTTCTATGAAATGAGAGCATTGGAAACTCAGCGGTTTCTAAATTTAATATTGCCAAATGTTTGAGCACTTAATAAATGTTTAGTGAAGAAGCTAATACATTTACCCACAAAGAATTCATATAGCACACGTGAAATATTATTCAAGGAGCATCAAACAGTGAAAAAAATTACATGGAAAATAATGAAGGCTGAGCCCTGGTGGCGCAGTAGTCGTGTGCGGGACTGCAGCCCACAGGGTTGGTGGTTCAAATCCAGCAACAGCTTTCCAGGAGCAAGGCTGGGTTTCCTACTCCGACCAGGGCAGTGATGCCACCAAAAAGAAAAATAGTGAAATTTTTCTACAAACATTTTAAATTTCCCTCATGATGTTGAGAATAAATTGTTTAATTGATGGGCAGCTGATTGTGGTTGAATTTTCACTCTGAATACTAAATAATTTTTGTTCTTTTCTGAATTCCTTTTTCAGTGCATCTGCTGAAGAAAACTCTGCAGAAATGTGAAAAGAATGGATGGATGGAGCAGATCTCTGGCAAAGGATTTAGTGGCACTTTCCAGCTCTGTTTTCCTTATTATCCCAGGTAAGTATTTCGTCCAGAATGATATGAGTCACTGTAAACTTCTAAATCAGAATCTAGGTCACTGGCTTTATTTAACTTACTTTTTTTTTCTTTTTTTTCCCAAAAACCAACCTTTTATTGTGACTTAGCCAAAGATTTACAAAGCAGATCATCACATTTACAATCAACAATTGTCTCACCATATCCCTTTCAATCCCCTCAAATTCTTGTACACGTTGAGATTTTTTTTTTTTCTTTTTTGGGGATCACTGCTTTCTGGTGGTGGGAGTAGGAGGCCCGGCCTTTGCTCCGTGGAGCTGGAATTGAACCTCCGTCCCAATGGGCCGCAGTCCTGCGCACAACCACTACACCACCGGGACTCAGCCCTCATAAAGAATTTTTAGATGCAAAGTAAGAAAGGTCCAAGTGACTCAATACTAAATTCATACTTATTCTGTAAGCCTAGTTTTATTTATTTATTTATTTATTTTTTAGGCATCACTGCCCTGGTGGTGAGAGTAGGAGGCCCAGCCTTTGCTCCTGTGAGCGGGAATTGAACCTCCATCCCAGTGGGCCGCAGTCCCGCGCACAACCACTACGCCACCGGGGCTCAACCCCCTAGTTGTTGTTTTTTTTAAGGCTATACAGCACCCAATTATTATTTTAACTAGTTAAATGAACAAATGGAAAAAATATAACAGTTTATATATTCTTTGGCTCCCAACACTTAGCCACTGAGTTTCCATCGTGACTGTTGGTTCTTCAAGATCAGGAACTGTTCAGATGCCTGGTAGGCTGTGGAAACCCAACTTGTCCTTCTTTTATTGCTACAAAATCATAATGTCTTTATTAAACATAAATATCAAATTGTGAAGTTACTGTTTTTGAACATACCCTCCATCTAGGTAAAATATTGTTTTATTCCATACTTTAAAATTTTCTTTGTAAAAAAACTTGATTTGGGCTGAGCCCCAGTGGCACAGTGGTTGTGCGCGGTACTGTGGCCCACTGGGATGGAGGTTCAGATCCAGCAGCAGCAAGGCTGGGCCTCCTACTCCCACCACCAGAGGGCAGTGATGTCCAGAAAAAAATTTTAATTTACCTATAATTCATTAATTCAAACACTCTCATTCTTCTTACAAAACAATTTCTTGGGCTGAGCCCCGGTGCCATAGTGGTTGTGTGCGGGACTGCAGCTTCTCCTGCCACCAAACCCGTGCCCACCATTGAGAGAGCGTTTCCAGAGTCCCACTTACTTCATTCTTCTTAGTACTAGACTGAACTGTATATATAAGGGACTTCAAAAAGTTTGGGGAAGCTTTGCATTATTTTCTTTATTTATATATAGACCATTTGGGGGGGCGGGGGGGCATCACTGCTCTCCGGTGGTGGGAGTAGGAGGCCCAGCCCCACTGCTGGAATTGAACCTCCGTCCCAGTGGGCCGCAGTCCCGCGCACAACCACTACGCCACCGGGGCTCAGCCGGTAACAGTTTTTCAATATTTCCCACAAACTGTTGAAAACCCCCTAATAGTTGAGAACAAAGACCACTGCAGGGTGCACAGCAGAGTTTGCTTATGTCAGAACAAGAAAACT
>PVJH01038302.1:0-17240 GCA_004026705.1 Nesogale talazaci | reverse complement strand
TCTTCAAAGCGTTGTAAAGCAAGGATGTTCCTGAGGATTAAAAGTGCCCCTGACCCAAATCACGGTGTCTGCAACCGATTCACATGCTTATGACAGTTGGACATTGAATATGACTGAAGAAGAATTGAGTCCTGTGAACTACAATGCTGATAAGGAATATTGAAAGGACATGGACTGCAAAGAAAACAAATAGGTCTGACTTGGAAGAAGTACAGAGGCTGCTCATTAGAAGCAATGATGGAGAGACTCTGTCTTATGTACATGCTTAGCAGGAGAGACTAGTCTCTGGAAAAGGACACCACGCTTGGTAAAGTACAGGAGCAACAAAGCCAGCCTCTCAGCAGGATGGATGGACTCAGAGGATGCAGTGATGGGCTGGAACTTGACGATTGTGACACTGGCCCACGAAGGGGCAGGGGTTCCTGCTGTTGTGCATAGGGTTGGGATGCGTCAAAACTGATAGCACTGAACCACAATCATACACCGTTCAGGAAGCAGACAGCCTCGTCTTTCTCCCAAGAAACAGCTGGAGGGTTTGAACCACTGACTTTGCTGTTAGCAGTCAATGCTTCACCCATATTTTATGTTACTTATGTTACTAGATCCTCTCACACAAGAACCTTTTCTAAATGGTTCTAAGGTATTATGCAGCCTTTTTCTGATACTTTACCTTCTGTAAACAGGTAAGAGGTGTCTCGGGCTGCTAATGAAGGTGGGCATTGGAACCCAGGATCTGCTCTGCAGGAGGAAGATTAGTCTGTCTCCGCCTGTACATACTTACTGCTTCCAAAGTCCACGTGGGCTATTCTGCCCTGGGCGGGAGACCCACCATGAGTTCAATTCCCGCTCTTTCACCTCCATACCTTTGTAAATGCTGCTCTGTCAACCAACGGTGCCTTTCCATTTCGCATCCCTCTCACCCTCATGAGAATCAGCGAATTCTTAACCAAGCAGTCTGGATGGCACTGTCTCGATAGAATTCTCCAATTCCACCAGACTGTCTCTGCTAAACGTTTCCTGAACTTTGTACCACTCCCTCTTGAAATCTTTATCAAGTTGGGCTGCAATTCCTTCCTTATTGATTAGACTCTTACTAGGCTATGGATGCCAAATTGAGCTGGTTGCCACCTCAAGACCCAAGGAGGTACTCAATAGTTACCGAATGTTCCAGAAATATGCACCAGAGTCGACAGTTACCTGTCCTCCTTTCCCTGCTCATTCAATGGGATGGTCGTGTCAGATCTGAGTTTGCTAGGCCTGTCCTGCCACTTACTTGACTGTTTGTCCATATCCTCCCTTATCTGGCCAGCTCTGCAAAGGAGGGTCTGCCTCCCCTCTGATGTCAGCAAGCCAGCAAGTCAAGGAGCTAAGGGCAGCCCAACAATTAGGCAAGAAAGGCCTTCAGTGCAGACAGAAGTAGCACAATTTCTGTCTTTTCAGATGTTCAGCTTATGTCTAAAAAAATCTTAAGCAATCCCCAAGAGAACTAGGAAAGCTAATCAAGGAGTTCAGCAAGCTTACAGAATACGAGATCAATACTGAAAATTCAGTACACATGAGAAATAAACAATCGAAAAATAAAATTAAGAGAGCAGTTTTATTTACAATAATCTTGGAAAGAGTAAAATATGTAGGATTAGATGAAACAAAAGACTTTGTAAAATTTGTTTGGCTGAGCCCCGGTGGCGTAGTGGTCGAGTGCGGGACTGCAGCCCACGGGCTTGGCAGTTCAAATCCAGCAGTGGCTCTCCAGGAGCACTGGGTAGTTCCCACGACCACCAGAGGGCAGTGATGCCCCCCCCAAAAAACAAAAACTATAGAATGTTGCTGAAAGAAATAAAGAAAATCTAAGTGGTAAACATTCTCTGTTTATGGTTCGGAACAACACTGTTAAGACAATCCCAGAGCATGTACATCGGTACAGATAAGAGCTGGAAACACAGGGAATTCAGGACAGATAACCCCCTCAGAGCTAATAATGAGAGTAGTGATACCAGGAGGGGAAGGGGAAGGTGGGAGGAGATATGATATACATATAGTCCCCTCCTAGGGGGATGGACAACAGAAAAATGGGTGAAGGGAGACTTAGGATAATGTAAAGCATGAAAAATAATAATAATTTATAAATTATCAAAGTTCATGAGGAAGAGAGGGTGGGGAAGGGAGGGAAAAAGTGAGGAGCTGATACCAAGGGTTTAATTAGAAAGAAAATGTTTTGAAAACGATGATGGCAACGTATGTACAAATGTATATATGAATTTTTATGAAAGGTGCATGACCCCCAATAAAATGATTGAAAAGAAGACAATTCTCCCTAAATTTTCTACAAATTAAATGCAATCTCGGCTGAGCCCCGGTGGTGTAGTGGTTGTACGCGGGACTGTGGTCCACTGGGATGGAGGTTCAATTTCAGCTCCACAGGAGCAAAGGCTGGGCCTCCTACTCCCACCATCAGAGGGCAGTGATGCCCAAAAAACCAAAAAAAAAAAAACCCAAAAATAAATAAATACAATCTCTTTTAAAATTCCAACTGCCTTTTTGCCTCCCTTTTATGTAGAAACTGACAAAGTGAGAAGAAAAGTAGGAAGACTCACTTTTCACTTTCATCCTACTACTACAAAGCTGTAGTAATCAAGATTATGTGGTACTGACATAAGGGCAGGTGTATAGATGAATAATGGAGTAGAATGGAGAGTCCAGAGATAAACTCATCCATCTGTGATTAACTGATTTTCATCAAGCAAGTTATTATAATTCAATGGGAAAAGCAATCTTTCAACACATGCTACTGAGACAACTGTATATCTATATGCACAAGAAAAATTTGGATTCCTATTTCATACCATGTGCAAAAATTTAGGGAAAATTGATTGAAGACCTAAAGCAGAACCTCAATCTATAAAACTTACAGAAGATAGCACAGAAGAAAATTGTTATGATCTTGGATTAGACAGTATGGATAGCTTCCCTATTCTGTGGAAAGACAAGAAAATGAATAGATTCCTATGAAGAACACCCACAGCAGAAGCAACCAAAGGGAAAACAAATAGCTTGGAGATTAATAACTTTTGTGCATAAAAGGGCACCATCAAGAAAGCTAAAAGATGACTCAGTGAATAGGAGCATATGTTTGCCAGGTCTTGTCTGCTCAGGGTCAAGTAATGAGGGGTCATTGTGAACCGGAATCAACTGGCAGTAGCTTTGGTTTGGGTTTTTTAACCTGGGCTATATAAAGAATTCTTAGAACTCAACATTAAAAAGACAACAAGCCAATTTTTAAAAATGAGCTAAGGATTTGATTAGTCATTCTTTCCAAGAAGATATGCAAATAGTCAGGAGACACAGGAGAAGATGTTTAGTCATTAAGGAAATGCAAATCAAAGCCACAGTGAGGTACCACATCACACCTCACTGAGATGATCAACTTCAGAAAGAGAAAATAACAAGAGTCTTTTGTAGAAAGTGTCCAGAAAAGGCAAATCCATGGTGCAGGAAGGGACTGGAGGGCAGGTGGGGTACAGGAAGACTATAGACTTCTTCATGGGCTGAAAAAAAATGTTCTGGAATTAGCTATTGATAGTGGTTGCACAATTTCAACCATTGTGGTGATTTTTTTCTTATGTGAATTATATCTCAAAAAACAAAAAGATAACAAGAGAGGAGGGGGGCACATGAGGACAGAACAGAAGGAGCCTTGCTGTGTCTCCTGGCTGTGGGAACTCCAGCATCTCTTTCTCTCTCTGATCCTCGGTCTGATGTCTTACAAAATGGTAATAAGAATAGTGCTCTATCTCCCAAGGTTGTTGCAGAGACTAAGTAGTTTGGTATCTGCTCAATGGTGGTGGTCAGTGAAGGACATGGTTAAGAGTAACTCATATCTGCTGGAAGTCTTCTGTAAATTTCCCCTTGGGGTTCCCCTGTGGGAACCATTCTCTGTGCCCTCTGAAACGCATAGCTCTTTATCAACTCGCCACTTTTGGCAACCAGCTACAATTGTTGAGGTACCTCGGTCTGGAACCCTCTTCTCTCCTCACCTACAAACTCAGACCACCTGACTCATCTTCCTTAAGACCTTCTCCCTGATGAAAGCCCTTTGCTGGCCATCGGAGAGTCCCCTCCGCTCTCTGGCCTGAGTCCACATTTCCTATAAGTTCTCCTTCTGTCCAGTGCTCTTCTTAACAACACTGCTAAAGCTGCCTGCTCTCCCCCTGCATCTCTGCTGGGCACTGCCCTTTGTCTCGGAGGCCTCTCTTCCACTGGCTAGCTCACATCTCCAAACCTACATCAATCGAGACAATAAGAACTAGATCTGCATTACCTCATAGAACCCACAAGATAGAATGAGAGAGGAATTGGTATTATCACCCATAATTTTCAGATGAGTCTCTGGAAGCTGCATCCATTGCTCCAGCTTACACAGTAAGATGACCAGCTGGGCTTTGCAGCAAGGGCCGACTGGCTCTAATACCCAAGTTCTTAACCTCAATGATGAGAAGGGAACAGATCGGACAGTTCTCACACCACCTCTGGCCCACCCCACGCCCCACAGGCTAGATATATCTCTTCTCTCTCTCCGGCCAAACTTCAAGGCACTCAATCAGCCTATCCCTGTGGCATTTAGCACTGGCCCTGTGCTGTGGTCATTCATGCAGAGCTCACTGGGGGTGGGAGCTCCCTGGAAGAGGGAAGGATATCTTAATCAGCTTTTAGCCTCCTGTGCTCACAAGGTCAGACTTCTAGCAAGATGAAATGGGGTGGTGGCTGAAGGATTTACCAAGCAGAATAAATGTCTGTTTGCTTTTGCATGCAGGGAAACTGGCAAATATTGAGGCTGTGCCCAGACTGCCAGGGGGGCTCTCCTAGATAGGAGTACACTCTTCCAAGCAGGGGGCTCATGCACTCACCCTTTTAAACCACACACCTGGCACCATGGTTGATGTTCAGTAAATATTCAGGTGAATTCATTGTGTGACTTTGGGTCCCTCTCTCAACTTCTCTGGGTCTCTGCTGTCAATCACGGGAATTGCACTAGATCAGAGGTTTTCAAACTGGCTTTCAAACCAGTGCAACTACTGGTTCACGTTTTATAAAAGCAAGGTATTGTATTGTTTTGCAGTTGGAGTGCAGAAGTGTGGGACCTGGACTCCCATCTTCTTGGCTCTTCTCCCCTCTTGGTCCTCTCAGCACAGTTAGAAAACAACAAAGCCAGGGGAACCCAGACCCCTCTCTAGGGGATGACTCTGACACGGGAAAATCCCTCCTAACATCTGGACAAGTAACAAGTGTCTAATGTGGAGCCCTGGTGGTGGGGTGGTTACCCACAAGGCTGTGCGCTTCAAAGTCAGCAGTTCGAAACGACCAACCCCTCCCATAAAGAAGTTCCATCTAGGAAACTCCCAAGGACAGTTCAACCCTGTCTCATACATCGGGTCACTCTGAGTTGGCACAGACGCAGTGGCAGTGAGAATGCTCCTGAAAAAAGAGGCTATCATGAGAGGGATCGATGTCGTGGCTGCCACACTGGGCTCAAACATGAGAACCCGGGTGCAGCTGGTGCAGAACGGGGCCGTGTTGCTTGCAGTTGTACGTGGGATTGCTTGGAGTCCTAGCCGGCCCCTAACTCTGGGCAGGGAACATGACTGGAGCCCTGGGGGTGCAATGGTGAAAGCGCTCGGCCCTGGGAGGAAAAGACTTGGTGATCGGCTCTTGTTCAGATCACAGCCTTGGAAACCTTCTGAACGGTTCTGTCCTGTCATCCGGGTTTTGCTGTGAGTTAGGATTGACGCAATAGCACACAACCAAGACAACAATGTCCTGGAAGGCTCTTAGGTGGCAAAAACGATTTATATTTGACAACTTACCCAAAGGTCAGTGGATCAAGCCCACCCTGTGGCATTGCCAAGGAGAGGCCTGGCAGTCTGCCTTTGTAAAAATTTTAGCCAAAAAAACCCCTATGGAGCAGTTCTACTCTGTTACCTTTCCCTCGGGGTGATCGTGAATTGGAATCAACTGGATGGTAACAGGTTTTTATTTCATGTGCTGGGCTGCTGGTGCCATGAGAGGCATCTTAATTGGAAGAGGAGAGAAGGGTTCTCTCCCCTAGAGGGCGAATACATTCCAGTGCCTCCAAATCCCACTGGGCATAGGAAGCCACCTCTCTCTCTTCTGTCTTCTCATCGGTGGGAGTCTGCCCTGGTGGTAGAGCATACCTCAGGTTCTCTGAGATCACAGTGCCTGCCATTCTGCCACCATCTTCCTAAATGAGCACTTTCGTCAGTCCCAATTTTCTCTATTGTTTGTCCTTCATCTTGCTTTCTAGAACCCATGAAATGTCTCCGTTGGTGATAAGTGATGTAGACACAGTCATGCAATGAGGAGGAAGGAGGAAGTTGAGCAAACAGATGAGTGACAGACCACTAAGATTTTAGTTAAAATCCCACCAACACCTGGGATTTGTAATCACACAAGAACCGTCAGCTTCTTAAGAAAACACAAAGATTAGGAAATGGAAAGCAATCATCGTTTCCCCAAATTGTTGCCAAGAGAACTTTTCCCAATCCAGGGAAGTTACAGCTAGGCATAGATTTCTTGTGCTGGTCCAGCCTGGCTCCCCTCACCCCATCATCTTCCTCCCCCTGCTTTGTGACTCACTCAGTTCCTCAGCATAGGGGGGAGGCAGTGGTGGTTTTGAGGTCGAATTTTTGCTCTCTTTGTAGGAGACCTGGGTTTGGTTTCTGATCTACGCAGCCCAGAAACAGCCACCACACACCTGTCAGTACAGGCTTGTTTACGGCTCGATGATTTGAGAGGGTTTCCACAGTGATTTTTGACTTGGAAGAAAGGCCTGGTCACCTACATTCAAAAAAACAGTCAGTGAAAACCCCATCAGTCACAATGGTTCCAAGCCACAGTCAATCATGGAGATGGCATAAGACATGTTTAGTTCCACAACTCCCAGGCAGCTAACGGCATCAGCCTAAGGTGTAGGTTTTAACACCTTAGGTGTTTAACTGCACGTGAGGACCTAGTTGAGAGTACCTTATCCAGTCTTCTCCCCATACAATCAGGAAACTATACAGTTGGCTCTAGCTCATAGCGACTGTGTGCCAGGGCAAAATTGGATTTCTTAAGATTTTCAATGGCTGCTTTTCCTGAAGATAGCCAGGTCTTTCTTCTCAGGCATCTCTGGGAAGACTCAAACCTCCAACGCAGGGGTGAGCAGCTAAACATATCAACTCTTTGGTCCAATAAGCAGTTTCCTTGAGGTCAAAAGACATCCGCATCATCGTTCTTATGATGGGCTGGGGTTACCAAGAAATCCAGGATGTATTTGAGCTCAGAGATGTGTTCAGTAAGAGCACCCAGCAGATCAGGATTAGAGGTGAAATTGGCCCTTGGGCTTCTTAAACCCAGCTCTTTCAGAACCAATAACAACTAACATTTTAAGGCTGCCTCTTGGCCAGACACTGTGTTAAGAGATTTATATGCATTCTCTTACTAATTTCCCACACAATGCAGGCAGGAAGTAGTATCATAATTTCTTTTCCAGATGAGAAAATTGAGACTTAGCGAGCTTAACTTGCCAAGGATCACAGGGTTAACAAGGATAGAACCTGGATGATACGCAGGTCTGTGTGACTTCATCTTCTGTTTGTCCCTGGCTTATTCAGAGGTGTTTTGTCTTTTTATTTTTTTAATAGAAAATCATGCCAATCTCGTGTATGCATTAGTGGATTATCACATGGCAAATACCAACTGGGTTAAGAAAAAGAAGACCTTGCCAATCACCATGGAAGTCCCGTGCGGGTGACCCTCTGACCCCCAGCACCCTCCTTCCCTACCTACAACCCCTTTCCAGACTGAAGTTGTCACTTCTTGCATCTTTCTAAGTTGTTTTGTTACCCAAAGGTGCATTCTTAGATCGATATACTTCCTATTTTATGATTTGGGATATGCCTTTTCAGGCTCTCAGTTTACCTCTTTTATCTCTTTATAACACTCTGCTATCAACTGTCTTACGAAATAACTGAGGCGTCCGACCTGTAAAGTCTTTCCCGGCTGATTGCACTGCACTGCTGTCCATCTTCCTGCTTCGTGCTCGGCGGATATCACATAAGGGATCCCACGCGCTGACGGAGCAGAACCAGAGGCAGCGGGGAAAACAGAACCAGGGAATATTGCCAGGTCTAAAATTAGAATATGTATCCTCTCACCATACTCAGTCAATCAATATGCTGAGCAAATCATCAGAGAAGCCGAGCTCTATGAAGAAGACCTTGGCATCAGGACTGGAGGAAGGCGGATGAACAGCCCGCATGTGCAGGTGACATACCCTTGCTTGCTGAAAGTGAGGAAGCCAGGAAGCCCTTGCTGTCGAAGATCGAGGATGGCAGCCTTCAGTACAGATGACAACTCGATGTAAAGAAAACAGAATCCCCACCTCAGGACTCCTAGGTCACCTCATGATCAATGAAGGAAAGATTGATGTTGTCAGGGGTTTCGTCTTGCATGTATCCACAATAAAAACACTCATGGAGGAAGCAGTGAAGGGCTCAAATGACACATGACACTGGGTAATTTTCTGCTGCACAAGACCTCTTTAAAGTGTTGAAAATCAAGGATGCTGCTTCGAGGATTGAAGTGCCCTTGGTCCAAGCCATGGTATTTTCAATGGCCTCCTATGGATGGAAAGTTAGATAATGAATAAGGAAGACTGAAGAAGAATGGATGCATTTGAACTATGGTGCTGGTGAAGGATATTAAAGGTAACATGGACTGCAAAGAGAACAAACAAATCTCCCTGGGAAGAAGTACAGCTGGAGTACCGCTTAGAAGCAAGGATGGCCAGACTCTGTCTCCTATACTTTGGACATGTTACCAGAAGGATGTTGTGCTTGGTAACATAGAGGGGCGGTGGAAGAGAGGCAGGCCCTGGACAAGATGGATGGACACACTGGGTGCACAACGGGCTCAAACCTAACAACAATTGTGAGGACAACATGGGATTGGTCAGTGTTTCGTTTGGTTGTACATATAGTTCCTATGCGTCAACGGCACCTAACAGCAATTCCTCTCCGCAAAATGTCTTCCAGTCTCACAACGTTATGAAGTGTTTCATGGAGGCATTGGTATTCTTTAATGTCGCAAGGTATTCTCGTCGGCTGAGTTTTTGACAGATCGCCAGGCATTTCTTTCGCGGCATCACTGCATAGATTCAAACTGTCAACCCTTTGGTGAGTTGGGTGACAACTATTTGTAGGAGTTAGTCTCTTAACTGAGTTCTACCTAACTGATTCGGATTCAAATCCTCCCACCTATTATAAAGCACAGGGAACCAATGCAATCTCCAGTTTTCCCATCTTCTGTCCCAAACCATTGAGTTCTTTGGGGATAATGAATAAAAGTTAGTGCTGTTTCCAAACTTCTATTCTAGTGATAGTCATTGGACATTTTATTAATGAATTACATAAAAAACAAAGATGTGAAATATGAATACCAAAAAAAGGTAGATTTTTTTTCCTATGGAAACAAAGTTAAATATTTGGAGAAGGGACTAAACAAGGATCAAATTAGGATGGGCTTTTCCATTTACTGCAAAGAAGTCTGTTGGGATTTTGATGTGGATTGTGCAAAATCTATGAATCATGTTGGGTAGTATTGACATCTTAGTAATATTAGCCTTTCAACCCATGAACATGGAGTATCTTTCCATTTATTTAAGTCTTACTTAATCTCCTTCAGCATGAAAATGCTATCATTTTCCTTGTATAAGTTATTCACATCCTCAGTTCAATTTATTGAACCAAAAGAAGTATTTTACTCTCTCAGATGCTATTATAAATGAAATCATTTACCCATTTTCATTTTAGATGTCTCATTGCTCATGTATAGAATTTTAGTTTGTTGACCTTGTACTCTGGACACCTGATAAATTTCTCTATGCATATTAGCTCTAGACCTGTTGAAACGTTCAATCTGTAGGATGTCACTGTCAAATAGAAATAATATTACTTCTTTTCCATTTTAGGTGTCGTTTATTTCTTTTTCTGTCTTACTGTCCTGGTTAGGACTTCTTACGGAATATTGAATATAAGTGGGGAGAACTGGACACTTTTCTCACTTTAAGTTTTATAACAGAATAAAATAGTCTCTTGACTCTCCATGGCTGGTGAATGCGATTAAGCTCCTCATTCATGATGGAGAGCTGTGAAAATTACAGGGAATAAAAGGAATATGAAGAAATGCTTCAGGTCAGAGAGATAGAACCTCTCGAAGAGGTGGGGTTCCCAAACATTTAAAATTGTTTCATCCACCCCTCATTTAACAATACCCTCCATCCTCTAATTCCAACCCATAACAACTCAGTATGACAGCATAGAACTGCCCACCCCATCCCCCAAGTCCCTAAGGCTGGCATCTTTAATGGGAGCAGCCTGTCACATCTTTTTTTCTGTGGACGGAGAGGCTAGTGGGTTTGAACCACCAACTGGCTAACAGCCGGGGTCGTTAATCAGTGTGCAATCAGAGCTCCATAACATCCACACACATAGGCACGCATGCTGTCTGCCCGATGCATGGGAATTCTCTGTACTACCTCTGCAGTTTTTCTGTAAGTCCAAATTATTTCTAAAGAAAAAGCTAAAATTCAACAAGAATAATGACAAAAACAAAACAACCCTAAGGTGAGCATATATACAGAGTATATACAGAACTCATTCCTACAGTGGCGAACAGGTGGCCATGGTCCTACTATTTGGTCGCTATGAGTCAGAATCCACTCCATGGCCAGGGAGCATGGAAGAGCTGGTGGTGGACATCCCTGATCATCCGAGAATTCCCTACGGTTGGTTCGATAACTGCAGTCTCAGAACCCTTCTCCAGCAGGCCACCACAAATCGAAAGGAGTTGGCACGTGAGATGAAGCCTACGCTGTTTCCATCACCCTCTGTAAGTAACAAAATCTTTTTTATTTTCTTTGTTAATCAGAGAGAAGAGTACACATAGACAAAGTGGTTAAAGTCCTGGCCAGTGGTTCTTTGCCTAGAAGATACTGTCCTGTGCATAGTAAGTACTTGGTGTTCATGAAAGAAATAAATGCATGTATCACAAATACATGGGTTTTCCTGAGTTGACCACTCAGATTTTCACCTTCATGCTCTTCTTCTTAGCCATTTGGACTCGTAGAAATCTCTGTGTCAGAGTAAAAGTTCTACGGGGCATCAGTGGCTGTTTTTTATTTTAAAAAATGTTTTTAAAGTAGATCAGCAAGTGAATGCAATGATTGGGAGCACCCACTTCTCTATGATAAGAAAATTAGAAGACAGTGATCTGAAGAGATATATATATCTGGTCCAACAGAATGTAGACAAGATGGAATAATATCACTAATAATATCGCATGCAAGTAAAACTTGATAAAGTTCAATTTAAAAAATGCTTGCAACCACACATCAACAGGGAGTTGCCAGAAATTTAGAACGTAGAACAAAGAATATCATTGCTGATGTCAGATGGACCTTGGTTAAAAGCAGAGAGTACCAGAAAGAAGTGTATCGGTGTTAATTATTGACTATGCAAAGGCACTCAACTGCGGGGATCATGGAGAACATTATGAAAAATTCCAGAACTCTTCATTGTACTCATGAGGAACCTGTACACAGACCAGGAGACAGTCATCCAAACAGAACAAGGGGCTAGCTACTGCATGGCTTAAAATCAGGAAAGGTGTGCACAAAGGTGTTTTTCTTTTCTTTTTTTAACCATATTTATGTAATCTGTATCCTGAGCAAATAATCTGATAAGCAGGAATATATGAAGAAGAATGTGGTGCCAAGATTGGAGGAAGACTTAATTAACAGCTTACGATATGCAGATAACACATCCTTACTTGATGAAAGCAATAAGAACTTGGATATGTTTTAATGATTGAACTGTTCGGTTCTGTGATGTGTAGATTGTGTGCCAATAAAACTGTAAGAGAGAGAGAACTTGGAGCATTTACTAATGATGATCAAAGAGTGCGGCCTTATGTGAAGATTACACCTGGATATAAAACAAACAAAAATCTGCACAATTTAATCAATAAGTAACATCAGAATGAATGGAGAAAAGATTGAAGTGGTCAAGAGTTTCATTTTACTCAGATCCACAATCAATTCTCATAATAAGAGCGACTATAAATTAAATGCCCTGTTGCCTTGGGCAAATCTGCAAAAGATCTCTTTAAAGTGATTGGAAGCAATGCTGTCACTTTGAGGACAAAGGTGCATCTAACCCAAATCATGATATTTTCAAATGCATGCAAAAGCTGAACAACGAATCAAGAGCTTGATGCATTTGAATCATGGCGTTGGCAAAGAATACTGAATATACCATGGGGCCCCAGAAGAACATACAACTCCGTCTTAGAAGAAGTATAACCAGAATGTTCCTTAGAAGCAAAAATGACATGCCATCAGGAGGAACCAGTCCTTGGAGAAGGACCTCATGCTGGGTAGAGGTGCAGTGAAAAGAGGAAGATCCTCGACGTGGAGGGACTGACACAGAGACTACAAAACTGTGCTCAAGTATAACAATGATAAGGCTGGCCCAGGACCAGGAAGTGTTTTGTTGTGTTATGTACAGAGTCACTATGAGTCAGAACTAATTCAAAGACGGGTAACAACAACCATTCAAGGCTATCTGCAGGCAACCTTGACATTTGAATAACAAACACCCATGTAATTTTATCTACATTGAGATGGGTTGTGACAAACCAGAAAAAAAAAAAAATATATATATATATATATATTAGGGCCGAGCCCCGGTGGCGTAGTGGTTGTGCGTGGGACTGTGGCCCACTGGGTTGGAGGTTCAAATCCAGCAGCAAGACTGGGCCTCCTACTCCCACCACCAGAGGGCAGGGATGCCCCCAAAAGAAACAAACAAAAAATATTTAAGAGACTGTTTCATCCAGCTGCAGCAAAGTACTTTGCTACAAGAAGGGAATTTGCAAATCAGACGTTCCTGTTGTTCCATCATCGTACAGCTCGTTGGAAAGCACCACTCCGCTCCTCTTCCAGAGCCATCAGAGCCTGGGGTCCCATCTACTCATTATTCTTTTCCTTCTCATTCTCAAGTGACAAGGTAACTGTAGTTTTAACAGCCATACCTGACGAGTCCCTGAGATCTCTCCCTTCCACTTCCTCGCTCACACTATTCCATCTTGCCATACCACCAGACCACACATGCCCTACTGACCCACTGAGATCCTGCCCCAACCCAGAGGCCCAGGTCAAGGGCCCCTCCTCCCAAGTCAACTCTCTGTGGCTGTTACAAATTCCTCCCTCGCATTTAGCACTGAATAAGAGTCCGAAGGCAGCCTTCGAAGCAAGAATGGTGAGACTTCTTTGGACACATGACACCAGTTCCAGAAAAGTACTGCTCAGGAAAGAGCTGGAGAAACAGAAGACCCTTAACTAGATGGATTGACAAAATGGGTGACACTGTGTCGGCAACAGTGGGCGTAAGCATAGGAATAACAGTGGGAAAGGCTCAGGGGTAGGCAGCGTTTCATTCTGTTTTCTATCGATTTGCACAATCTGGGGGAAACAGGAGCATTCCTTCTATTGTCTATAGGGTCTCTATGAGTTCGAATCGATTTGATAGCACTGAACAAGAGAAGACAGGCAACATTTATGGAGAACTTGAAGAATATTTAATTCGAGCCCCAGGCCTGACACTATTTAATATGTAAGCCTCTATCAAGTGCAGTACTAGAACCATCTTCTTCTAGTAGGCATACTAGAACCATCTTCTGAGAGTGTAATGCGTTACACTTTAGGCTGCTAAACACAAGGTCAGCAGTTCAAGTCCCTCCTTGAGAGAAAGGTGAGGCTTTCTACTCCTATAAAGAGGTCTGCTCCACAGGAGCTGTTCGACCACTCTGTCTGATGGGTTTGCTGTGAGTCACAGTCAACGCAATGGTCGCGAGTTATTTTGAGTTTAGAACCATCTCCATTTACAGGTGAGGAAACTGAGGCACAGAGATGTTAAAGAGTTCCAAGCCACATAAGTAATAAATAAAAAGGACAGGAGACAATCAATGACTATTTAGTAAGGGCCTATCAAAGGAGCGGATACTCACTGAGCTCACCCCGAGGTTGGTTGATCGAATCCGCCCGTTGTTCTGCAGGAAGAAAGATGAAAGGCTGTCTGTCCCAGGAAAGTTTTGAAGTTCTGCCAAGCCAGCAGAGCAGTTCTGTTCTGTCCTAACTGGTGACTGTGAGTGTTTTGTTTTAGAAGGTTGTGCAATATGCTTGGTGACCAAGCATGGCACAAAAGGCAAAGTCCTAGGCTGCTATTCAACAAGCGGGATTCAAGTCCACCCAGAGGCACCTCTGGAATAAGACCTGGGAATGGATTCTGACCATCCCACAGAGCCCAGTTCTGTTCTGACAATCGGGGCGTTGCCAGACACCAGCTAGCATCCACTCTCACCGATGGCACAGTGAGTCGTAGTCTAGATGATGGGTCAATGGCATGAAATCAAGTCCAACAGACTTCCTGTCCACAAGGGGCTATCATCCTTGCAGCAAGGGACAGATGTGAAAGAAAACTAAGAGTATGTAAACGATGTCAGGTGGGAATCAATTCTATCTGAAGTTAAAAAGGCGGGAAAAGAGGTTGGAGAGGGCCAGGATGGGTATGCCGTGTTCTAAAGCATCATGTGGTGGCACTTGAGCTGGGCTCTGACGAAGTGAGGGGTGAGCCATGCAGTAATTGAGGGGGAAGGGCAACAGAAGAGGAAGGAACCGTCTGGGTGAAGGTCCTAGGTAGTCCCACCCTTGACATGCTAACAATTAGCAAGGAGGCTGGTGTTGAGTGAGCCAAAGGGTAAGAAGGGAAGAGGTGAGACGGAACAAGGGTTAGTTCATGTAAGGCCTTGAAAGACACAGTCAGGGCTGTCATTTTGGCTTTGAGGGAGCCAGGAAGCCCCTCTCAACCAGACTCTTGGTGACCATGATCACCTGAATGCATCTCAAAAGGCACTCGAGACTTCTCAGTGAAAGCAGCAGATTGTGACCCAGCAGTCTGCAACCAGCCAGGGAGAGGGCCAGAGCTGTGCCCCCAGGGGGGCTGATTATTAAGGAGGGAGACCCCATGTCCCGGCTTCAGGAGTTTATGTGGACCCCGGAGCCCAGGGCCCTGTGAGATCCTGTATAGGCCTCCCTGAGGTCCTCTGATTGGCAAGATGTCATGCTCCAGGTCACCCCCGGGGAGGCCTTCCCTCTTCCTGCACGGAGCCCTTTGCTAACAAGGAACTGCAAGGGGAGAAAAAGGCAGCCTCTGGAATGACTCACCAGGGAGAAATGAAAAATCGTGTTCCAGCAGGTGAAGAATCCATTTGAAAGTGACACTTTGGCCTCCAGAATATATATGGAAGGGTTCTCCGCCCCCTTCCTCCTGTTCATCTGAAGTATGGCAGAATCTGATCACATACACACTGCTTCCCAGCACGACAAGAATGAACTCCTGAAGTGTCTGCCTCACTGCTGCCTCTGTTCCCTCAAAGGGAGAGGGGAGTAGCTAGCCCCCACCAAGTCCAGTTCAGAGGCAGGAGGTCCAGCACACACCCGACTTCCCCATTCTTGGAATGGGGTTCCTCCACTCCCTGCAGTCCGCCAGCCTCAGAGCGCATGCGGATCCCAGGCCCCGCCTCAGCAAATGGGCTTCACTACACGTGGGGAGCCCTGGTTAGCCTAGTGGTTGATTACCTGTCAGTCTGCCGCAAACTAGGTCGGCAGAGAGTTGAGAGGCTTGGAAGAAGGCCAGGAAGCGGCACTTTTAAAAAGGAGGCGCCTTCGGTGATGATGAAATGTGATTGGCTGAACTAGAGCACCAGGTCTTTCTTCTAAGGTGCTTCTAGGTAAATGTGATTGGTCCCCTTCGGGGTCTCTGAAACCATACTCTTCTTTGTTGTTAGGCTCCATTGAGTGGATGGCCGACACATAGTGGCCTTGTGTGACAGACTACAATTGTATAATTGCCCTGCAGGGCCTGCCAGCCTGTGACCCGTCTAGGAATAGGTCACTGGGCCTTCCTTCTAAGATGCTTCTGGGTAAACTAGAACCTCTGCACCGCCCAAGGACTTTCAATCCAACGCAGCTGTTCACCGAGAGCTCAAACTTCCAGCAATCTAGACTTCCAGGACATGCCCTCAATTTTTTTCTCATACCATGGGTGAAACATTTTAGCTCTGGCAACTGTTCCAGGCAAATCAATCACCCCCTCCACTGTGGCTCCCAGTCTTCTGTATTTCCCACCCTGACTTGAACTACATTCTCTGGGTCACACCAAGGAAGTCCCAGGTCGAGTACTGAAGCTGCCTTGCACTGGGCACCACGGATAGGGTTGGCAGGACACACTCAAGGCCCTGATCACTATAGGCAAGGGGACTGCCTCATCGTGAGGATAAGTGACTTTGTTTCTTCATTTGTTTAATGAATCTGTTGATAGTCCATGGCCTCCCACAGCAGTTGGACACTCAGCCCTTTTATAATTCACTGCAATAAGGCAAGACCGTGACGCCATGACAAAGCCGTTGTGTGACACATTAGCTCCTCCCTTTGGATAGCACGGTGGCTACATAAAAATCTCCCTGTGTGTTCCTTGAGATCTCAGCTCCAATGTTCCCTTCTCAAGAGTCCTTTGATATCCACTAGATGCAACAATTCTCCTTCCTCAACCGTGCCCCCCCCCCCCAGTTATTCTTGACGTCTCAGCCTCCTTTACGGTTCCTGAAGGGTGCAAATCGTTTGAGCTCCCTCAATAATCTAAAGGTTGGCAGTTCAAGCCCAGCCAGCAGCACCGTTGATAGGCTTCTGTACAAGTTACAGCCAAGAAAACTCCATGGAGCCGTTCTATTCTGCAAGGCCAAAGAACTGGAGATCAAAGAGTCCGATGCAAGATCCCGACCCAGCAAGCTCCCCACAGCGCCCACTTATATAGGAGGCAGACCACAGCTCCGAGGAAATTTCCTTTCAATTGCATCGGGGCTGTGATGAAGGGGATTGTAGTCCATTGGAATCTTTTTACAACTGACTGGTTGCTCACAGCCGATCCCATTGTGGGATTGAATACATTATGCTAGGGCTCATCCCAGGGGATGACAAGGCCTTTCCTACCAAACCACTCAGACTCCTGGCCCAGGCAAGTTGACACAAACCCTATTTATCTCAGGGGAAGATTATGACTCTCAGG
>PVJH01038301.1:0-17245 GCA_004026705.1 Nesogale talazaci | reverse complement strand
CCCCCCCCCCCCCCCCCCCCCCCCCCCCCCCCCCCCGGCACCTTACTCCTCATTGGAGCTCTCCCCTTCCCCCCCCACCCAATCTGTCTCTTCTCTCCCTCTGGGCATCCGCCCCTGAGGGGAGTGTCTTTCTGGCAAAATCTCCTGAAAATCGCTCTTCTGGCGTTTCTAATTAAAGGCGAGTGGGTGGGCAGAGAAGAGGAAGGAGGGGTGGGGGTGGGGGCCTGTCGAGCTGAGAAGATGCCAGAATTGGACCTGGAGGTTTCCCGGCTGTGGGATCCCGCTGGCCTAGTGAATTTCCCCAGGGAGTGTGAGCTGCAGGCTGGTGCGTGTCAGTGCCTGAGTTGCATGCATGTATTGTATGCATATGCATGCACGCCTACGTGCGTGCACATGTGCATGTGTGTGTTACGTGTGTGTGCGTGTCTGTTGAGTATGCACCTGTATTGTGTGCACATATGCATGTGTGTGTTGTGTCCACACGTGTGCCTCTATGTGTGCATGTGCGTGAGCATGTTCCTGAGACCCAGTTAGTGAGCACAGCCTTCAAGGTGCCCCTTCAAGCAAGCCTGTGTCTAGGGCCTGGGGCCACGTGTTGTGGAGGATAGCCAGCTGCTGTGTGTGTGTGTATGTGTGCGTGTGCAGAGACCATGGGCTGCCATGCCCACACATGCACACGCACACACGGCTTGCACAGTCCTGTCTGTCTCACCAGCTTGGTAGCCAGGACAGGGCATGGTCCCTCCGGTCTCTGAACTCATAGTCCCAGCCCTGCCTCACCCCACTCCAAAGAACACAAGTGCTAGCCAGGCAACAGTGCTGGGCACTTTAGCCTGGACAGGAGGGCAAGTGGGCAGGGGGGTGGGGGGTGGGGGGTGGGGGGAAACGACACAGTGGGCTGCTCAGGGCAGGGCTGGGATTCAAACCTTCTGCTCAGGTGCTGCCCAACCCCAACTCCTGCCCCCACAGGTCTGATGATGTTGGCAGTCCTGTTCTCCATGTAGCAGTCCTGGAGATGGGGGTTGTCACACAGCACCCCCCCCCCCCACCGCAGGAGCTGCTCAGGGACTGCACACGGCCCAGTGACAGGTGACAGCCACAGCCACTGCTGCTTGAGAACATATAATCGCTGCCCAATTATCACTCCAGAGGCCTCACCAAACCCCCGCACTGAGCCCAGGGCCCCATTCTTCCCTCCATAAGGAGGCCAGTCCGCCGCCCCCGCCAGAGCCCAGGGCTGCCCCCGCCCTGCTGCCGTGTGGCCCTCCACCCTGGAGAAGGGAAGACATACTTGCCGGCCTCAGCCCCCATCTCTCCCAGAGCCAGCGGGCACCAACAGGCAGGGCCACTGAGTCTGACTTCCAGCTCTTGGCTGGCCCAGTGCCCAGCACGTGCTCTGGATGAAGCAGCAGGCCAGGGTACCACCAAGGGTCTGCCAGCGCCAGGACCCCAGGTTCCTAGCCCCAGATTCACCCCTGGGTAGTTCTGATGCTGTTCTGATGATGGGACCTCCACCTGCCCGCACCCCCATGCCAACCTGCACCCTGGCACTTCTCCAGCCATACGGGCCTGCACCTGGGGACAGGGCTCAGTCCTTCCCAGCTGCAGCCCATGAACACACACACACACACACACACACAAACACACACACATACACAGACCTGCACAGAGATGTACACACACATACACAGACATAGTCACACCTTCACACACACCCTCCTGCAGTTGTCCCCGGTCCCCCTTCTGAGAAGCTCCAAAGCTGGGCCTACTTCTTCCTCCAGGCAGGACCCACTTGGTGCCCTTCTGGGGCATGTCCAGGTCGAGCTGTCCCTGCTGGGCGGTGAGTCACCTCTGCTCAGCCCTGCGCTGATTCAGGCCTGACTCTCCCGCCCTCCCCCACCTCCCTGCTCCTGCCAGGAGCTCCCAGGCACCATCTCCAGAGATGTGGTCAATTTGCACTAAGCATCCCCAGGGGGTCAGCAAGGCTCTTTCAGGGGGGCCAATCCAACAGTCACACGCAGTACACATACAATGCTTGCATGCACACGTGTGCACATGCAGAGGTCCACATGCTTCCACAGACTTGTGTACAGGAGTGAATCTATTGACACAGGTGTGCATATATGTGCACACAGATGCGCACATGCATGTATACACATGTGTGCACATGCAGAGACACACTTGCACATGTACACATACACACATTCCCCAATCCAAACTGTCAATGCCGACTCATGGTGACCACACACACACACACACACACACACGCACACACACACGCATGCACATGCTGTTTACCAGGCATCCCGGCTCCTGCCCCAATGGGGCTGAGCCTCACGCCCTTGCTCGGCACCAGGGCCACACCCACCCAGGGCTGTGTGAACCCAAGTGTGCCCAGCATGGTCTGGCCCCCATTCTGCATGCTGGCTCAGGCTAGGGACGTCCTCCCCAGCCCAGCGACTTGGGTTGAGGGGGCAGAGAACCACAGCCCACCCTGCAGACACAGGGACTGCATGCAGCTCAGGGGCTCCTGAGGGGTGCTCCCAGGGCTGTGCTCTGATGAGGGAGAGCTGGGGTGGGGGTGGGGGGTGGAGAAGGACTGCACCTCCCCTGTGGCCCCAGCCCTCCCTTGGCCCAGCCATGGGCCTCCTGTGGCCCACATCCTCCCAGGGTGGCCCCGCTCTGGGCTCTCTGCCCTGTCCCTGGGCTCTAGCTCCTGGCAGCCAGCCTGCCGTGCTCCTCCCAAAGAGGTGGGCAGCCGGGACAGCAGAGTGGGCTGCGGGGGGCCTCTTGCTCTCATCTGCCCCAAGGGGCCCCCACGGATTCCCAACAGCCTCCTCTTCCTCCTGCAGGCCGGAGGGTGGGTTTGAAGGAGGGTGGCCTGCCTTCTGGTTCTCGGCCTAACCTGCAGCCACTGCACTAGGCGAGTTCCCACTGAGGGATATCTATGCACAAGAGGAGGACAGACGGACACAGGAGGGACGGAACATGACGCATCCACAGGCTAAAGGACACCTGAGGGACCTCCCCTGGAGGACTCTGAGATGGCAGGTCCCCAGTACCCTGGCCCCCAACTCCCAGCCTCTGGACCCATGAGGACTCTCTCTGCAGCGCTGAGACACAGGCACTGTCTGACCAGGAGTCCTGGCTAGCCTTCTTTGCTGTCCCAGCCCATGGGGCCAGCTGCCTGCTCACCTGTAGCCCCCTGCTCCAGGCTCCATCCCAGGGGTCCCTCCCTTTGTGCCTCTTCTCCCCAGACGACTCCTCTGATGTCAGCTCAGGGGGTGGGGGGCACAGGTCCCCAGATGTTCAGCCAGTGCTGAGCTGGATGGGTCACAGCAGCCCGGAGTCCTACAGGGCCTCCTGCCCTCTCGGGCGGGCAGATGTTCCTTACCCAGCTGCTTTGCTCCATCTGTGAAATGGGGTGAGTGCTGGTTGTGGGGGTCTGAGGGCGACAGCCGGGTCTTGTTCAGCTGGTTCTTCCCCGGCCCCCGCTCCCCTCTCCTGCTGTGTGCCTATTTGGGAACCTGCTCTCCGCCTCCTAGGCCATGCTGCAGTGAGGACAGGGCCCCTGTCCACGTGGCGACTCCGGTGATCAGGAGGCAGGTGGCGTGGAGGGTGAGACATCGGTGGTGAGAACCCCTGTCTGGGCCCTGGCGCCCATGCTGTGCTGTCCACGCCATCCCACACTGGCCGCTCTGCCCACACCTCCATCCCCTGATGGGCCAGAGGCCTGGAGACACAGGGGTGGGCACTGCCGGATGAGCTGAGGGTGACAGGGGGCGGGGGGTGGGGAAGGGGGGGTGGCAGGCCGGGGCCAGGAGTCCATGTGGGTCTCTTCTCATTCCACAGGGAGTCTTCCTCGAGGGAAGTCTAGGGGCCGAGAGGGCCTCCCCTGTCTCCTTCCAGCCTCAGAGTCCAGAGGGAGACAGAGCAGCACAGAGGGGAGGGCCTTCCTGGGAGAAGCCCTCTGGGGAGATGTCCGAGTGCAGGAGAGTCAGGGCCCTAGGGCTCCAACAGACGCCCGAGCCAGCCCATCCCCAGCCTCCTGGGACTTTGGGAACATTTTCTCTCTGAGGTGCGGCTTCCCCCCACCCCCTTTCCTTCCTTCCTTCCTTCCTTCCTTCCCTGCCTCCCTCCGCCTGCCTCTCCGGCTTGGCAGGGCTTGTGCTGCGCGTGTCCCTGGAACAGGCAGCCTGCTGGTTCCGGGCCCCCACACAGACCCTCCTCCCTCCTTCCTGCCTCGGCCCGCCAGGAGCAGCCAGGGAACATTTGTAATTTTCCAGTGAGCCTGGCACCTTGGCCGGCAGCTCTCACGCCCTCAGATGGCCTGTAGGGCTGGGAGGCAGCCGGAAGGCCCCAACCTCAACTAATCCTGCCCCAGTCTTCTGTGGGAGTAGGGCCTGAGGCGCAGAGGGCAGGGGGCTGGCCCAAGCCACACACCAGGGAGTCCAGAGCCAGCAAAATGTCAGGTGTGAGCTCCAGGCGGCTGAGAGGGAGTCGGTCACCCACTCACCCTGAACCCAACTCGGTGACTTCCCCTGCACAGTGACGTGCTGGGACACAGATTGAAGGAGGGGGCAGTATGAAGGCCCCACCGTCCCAGGGGCAGGCCTGCCGCAGTAACCATGCCCGCCTTTGCCCTTTGTGGTGCCAGCCTGCAGAGCCTTGAAGGGGCAGACCCCAGGCACAAGGGGAGGAGGTCCCTCACCCTCAATGGACTGGGGCTTCAGAGGCACAGTGAGAGCACCATGAGAGGGGACTGGAGCCGGGACCCTTACTGCTCTGCCCACTGGTGTGTCCTGTGGGATTGTAGCCGCCCCGTGGACTCGGTGACTATGTGGCCAAATGCCTGACCCTTCCCTGTGGGACCTGTCAGAGACCCTGTGGCCCTGGGCCCCTTCTCTCCCTCCCCTGTGTCTGCAGGCCCCTGCCCCTGCCTATGAGTGTGAGTGCATACACGTGTGCCGGGAGCGTATGTGATCATGTGCACATGTGATCATGTGTGCATGTGTGTGAATGAATGAGAGTGTGTGTGTGTGTGTGTGTGTGTGTGAGTGTGTGAGCAAGGTGAGTGTGCCTCCCTCTGACATGCCCTAGCAGCACCTGTCAGACGCCCGCCCAGCAGGGCCCAGGCTGCAGGGACATAAGATCAAATGAAGGCAGCTGAGCTGACTGAGGTTCAGGCTCCGCCTGGGACTGGACAGACCTACTCCCAGGGCTACCCAGTCACTGTGGTCACTTCGCTCAGCCCCGGTCATCTGTGTACACACTGCATCGGCCCAAGTTGGACCCCGGTGGCTGTGTGCTGGGCCAGGACAGCTGTGTGTGGCCCCTGTGCCATGACAGATGTTTGCACGGCATGTCCTGACCTCCAATCCATCATGTGCCCTGTCCTGCCCGCGCCCTGCAGGCCTTTGCCCTCATCCCTGAGGCCAGTCCCAACGCTGCGTCTGTCCCTCTGGTTTAGGGCCCACCCAGCCCCCGTAACAGCTTCCCACCCCCACCCCCCACAACCCCTGGCATTGGGGAATGGCTGTAATTCTCTTGACAGAGTTAGAGGTGCCCTGGGAGCATCTGAGTCCAGTGTCTGCAGTCGGAAGCCAGCAAACCACAAGCCTCTCCTGGTGAGATGGACGAAGCTGCTTCTCCCTCAAGGAGTTACAGTCTCAGACACCTAAGGGCCATTCCACTCTGTCCCCTGGGGCGTCCATGGGCACACAGGGACCTCGCAGAGCTGAAGGACGTGCCTGGGAGGGGCTGGGATAGACAGCCTGGCCCTGGGTGGGGTGGAGGCAGTGACTTGAATTCTGGTGGGGGGGAGTCTGCAGGGGGCCAACTGACATCCCTGAGGGAAGCTGGGCCAGTCAGAGCATGGTGGGGTGGGGTGGGGGTGGGGTGGGGACCGCCCATGCTAACAGAGCTGTGTTGTTTGCCCAGGGACAGCTGGGGTGCAGGCAGGGTCGGGGGAGGAGCCCCTCTTTTCTGTCCCACTGGGCCCCAAGCCAGACCCACTCCGCGGCGCGCCCGTGGGGCGCCGTGGGGCGCCCATCACAGGTCGCGCTGCCACCGTGGGGGTTTGCTGCCATCTGGCCCCGGGCAGTTCCTGGGGTGGAGGGGAGGCGGGGCGGGCCTCCAGACAGCTCGGCTCGGGAAGATGGCACAGGGCCGCCGCCCCCGCCCGCCCGCCTGCTGTCCTGTCCCCGCCTCCCCTTTGAATTTCCATTTAAATTCCTGCGCCGCCAAGCGCTTCCGGCGCCATAAAAGGGAGCCGCGCGGAGCCCGGCTCGGTGACGTTGGTCCCCACGCTGCTCGCAGCGGTGCCAGGGGGTCTGCCCAGCAGCGCGCCGGAAGTGGCCCTGCGCGGACCCCGGCCACCGGCTCCAGGTGTGGCCGGCACAGCCACATCTGTAGCCCCCTGCGCCCCCCACCCGAGCCTGTGGCGTGACCCCGCCAACAGTGGAGGCCGCAGGGCGGTGGGGGCGGCAAACTGCCCACTTCCTCCCGAGGCGATGAAGTGGGGGCCCTGGGGGCGAGCGGAGGGCAGGTAGGCTTCTTGAAACGGGGCGCGGGGTGGGGTGGGGGGTCTCAGACCGGCCCTGGCAGAGAAGCCATAGGGAGAGACCAACCATTTCCCATCAACTCCAGCCCTCCCTCCCTTCCTGACTGCCCTACTTAGGCTAAGGTCTGACCTCCGACCTCCCTTCTCAACTGCTAAGTACCCCCTACCCACCCCTGTCCCTCCCTGGAGCCTAAAGGACCTGCCATCCAGCACCCCTGAGGCCGCCCCCTCCCTGGAGGGACACCACCAAGTCCTCTGAGCTCAGACACCCCAATCCAAAGACACCCCCCCAGATTCCCCTGGGGCCTGACAATCCTTTCACCCATGCACCCTGCCCCACGAAAGCTCCAGGACCCCAGGTGTCCGCTGGCCTGGGTGGCCAGGAGGACCTGGACTCAGAGGGGGTGCTCCCTCTGCTCTGCTGTACTCTGAAGGTTCTGTCACTGGCCACACACCCCTAAGTCCAGGAAGTGCCACACCTAGGGGGTCCCTGTTCTGTGCACTCTGAGAAAGCGGGTCCCCGGGTGGGAGAGGAGCCCAGAACCACCAGGGAGGGGACTGCTGACTGCTGCCCCCCTCCCCCCGCCCCCGTTTGACAACAGAGGAGGAAACAGGCACAAAGCCACCCAGCGGAGTCCAGGAGACTGGGCCAGCAGTGGTTAGCCCCATGTCTCCAGCCAGGGCCAGGCTCAGTCTGCTGCCTCTGCCCACGCCCCTCCACCCCCCACCCCCACTACATCTTCAGCTGGTCAGGTGGCTGAACTCCAAGGCCCACCCCCTCTGACTTCCCACAATGGGGCTCCAGCAGACCCACACCCCCTCCTGCAGGACCCCATCTAACTCCTCACATGGGGTACCCACAGACCCTGCAGGGCCCCCTTTCTGTCGCCCCAGTTCCCTCCTCCAGGGTGCCTTCTGTCCCCCCACGTAGGGCTCCTGCAGACTCAGGACAGCCCTGGGCACATAGGCTCGTGGGGAGGGGACACTGACACACACACACACCATGCCCAGTGGGGGGGGGGGTGCCCTCTGTGGGCAGTGCTTCCCCTCCCCAAGCCTCTTGTCATCAGGGCTTGGGGTAAATGGAGGGCCCTGGGTCCTGGAGTAACTGCCCTCGGCTGGATAGGGAAGACAGCGTGTGGGTGGGCGCTGGCCCTGGTGAAGTTGCCCAAGAACAAGGACACAGCTTTGTGTCCCCCGTTTCTAATTAAAAACCATTAGTCAGCAGGGTGACGCGTTGGGCTTCTGGATTAATAATACACAGACTCCTGTCTGCCAGGGCTGCGGGGGCTCCCTCTGGGAGGCCTGGGCGGGAGCCCAGTTTTGCCCTAAACCCACTCGCTCTTCTGGCATGCTCTCTCTCCCCACCCCCTTTCCATTTTAGCCTGGGCACAAGCCCCCCCCACACACACACCCCAGTCCAGGCAGGGTGCCGAGGCTGCGGGGTGCTTGCCCCTTCTTGGCCCCGCTGTTGTCCTGACAATGGGTGTGTGCAGCCAGGTCACTGCTCACCTGCAGGCCAGTGCCGTGAGGTCACTGGGCAAGTCACCCAGTGCCAGAACTGCCTGGACATCCCAACCTGCTGCCCCTAGCTGTCAGTGCCCAATGGGCTCCAGGACCCCCTCCTCCATCCCCCTGCCCCCACACACACCCTGTACCGATGCAGATGACCCCCAGGCCCCAGTTTCACCAGGAAAGAGAGCGGATGTGAGTGAGGCTGATGGTCAGTTGGCAGAGCCCAGCTGAAGACCCCTACATCCAGTCAGGAGGGCCTGACCTGGTGGGCCACACGGCTGGCCCCTCTGAAGGCAAGCAACAGGATGGGCCAGTACCTCCACAGGCCGGCCTGGGGTCAGCAAATAGCTTGTGATAGACAGGGACCAACCTGGCCCACTGACGTCCCCCCTGGACACTGGGGGGGGGGGCAGGCGGGATTTTTCCTCTTAAGATCTTCAACTGATTGTGTCAGACACACCTGTTAACAAGGGTGAGAGCCTCCACTGGAGTTACCAAAGCTGTCCAGTCTGACAGTGACCCTGTGGGACAGAGTGGCAGTACCCTTGTCGTCCCCACACTGCCCTCGTCCCCAGACTGCCCTCGTTAGCAGCAGACGCCTGACCTGCCCTGTCTGCAAGGATCTGCCCTGGGTGAGAACTACACACCGGAGGTTGACGGCCAGACTCTTGAGGCCCTGCCTCACCCAGGCTCAGCCTTACATGCTCACCCCATGTAAACAGCCTGACAGCCACATCCAGACAGGAGTTTGGACTCACGGTCCTGCCACGCTGACAAATTCCCCGTCCCAGGGCCTCAGCCCCGTCTGTACCGGGGACCCACTGGTCCTGTTTGACTCTGGGCCACAGGCAAGAAGGAAATGGCATATGTGCCCATTGTTCGACTAAGAAAACGGTGACCAGTGAGAGGGCGAGACTGAGCGTTCCTGATGGAGCCTGGAGGGGGAGGAGCTTCCAGTTCAGCACCTCGGACAGAGCCGCCGTCCTGGCCAGCTCGCCTTCCCAGCCCTGGATCGCAGCCTGAGGCGCAATAGCTTGCCCTCCCAGACCCTGGCCTGACCCCTCCCAGATGCCAGCCCGGCCCGACCAACAGTGTGTTGGGCAGCGCCTTCCCTCTTGCCCTCCCCCCTCTGCATCAGCCCTCCAGGCAGTGGTTCTCTTTCTGCCCCCACCTCACCCCAGGCAGCCTGTCTGCACCCCAAGGGCCTGATGGGGTGGCTGAGGTCCCAGCTGGAGACCAGAGAAGCTCAAGTCCACCTGTCCCCTCCCCCTAGTCAGGGCCAGTCTCCGAGGGCTCTTCAGGCGCAGATGAGTAGACTCTCGGGCTGGTCCTCCAAATACCTGCCCCCTCTGGTGAAGACAGCTCACTGGCTGCCCACCCACCTGCCCCCGGAGCCATCTGGACACGAGGGAGCCTGCCCCCATACCCAAATCCCACCCTGCTCTGCAGTGAGTCAGCTCCAGACCCCACACTGGTGACTGTCGCCCAGAGCACCTGGGGCTCCTCTGTGAGGGGCTGTGGGAGTGTAGAGGGGGCACGGGCTCAGGGGCACTGAGTCACACGTGGGGGAGGCTGCAGAGAGGGAGGAGGCGGGTGCTGGACTTTTCTAGGTTAACATCGTGCTTCTATGGGACCCTGCTCCCTGGGCCCATCCTCCCTGAGGTCCACAGGAGACAGGCAGGTGAAGTCGCAGAAAGTGACCAGAGTTAAGGCTCAGTGTGAGCAGGGCCAGGGTCAGGGTGGTGAAGATTCTAGGTGAGGCTTGCATGTGTCCTTCTCTTGCAATGACCTGGGGTCCTGACCCAGAGCCTAGACGCTGTAGCCCCTCTCATGCTGAGCCAGGACTCCCTGGGGGCCCATCAGGTGACACAGCCCATAGGGACCAGAGTCTCAAACACCTTCGTCTACCTCCCTGCCAGCTCCACACCTTCAGAAGAGGTCCCCAGAGCCCTGCTCTCGCTACCCAGAGAAAAGCCAGTCCCCCAGGTGTGAGAAGTGGGGTCTGGGGCCATCCGTGCTTTCTGGGAGTTCTTAGTCCTGAGATTCATTTTCACGCAGGCCTGCTTTCCACAAAGCCTCCCACTTCACTTTACTGTCCATGCACAAAACACACACACACACACACACACACACACACACACCCTGGTCAGGCCACCTGCACTCCCTACCGAGCCCACCAGAGGGCGGCATGCAAGCACACCCCAGAGCCCAGACACAAGAGTCAAGAGCATGCCTGTGCCCTTCCGTCTTCCTCCGCTTGGGGTTCAGAGGAATGGCTGTAAGCCTCTCCTCAGCCTCCCTCTGGGGTTCTAGCCACCATTGACAGAGACAGGAGCCTCCGGTTCCTTCACCTGTCCTCTTCCTCTCCATGCCCCGCATCGTGGCCACCTCCATGGACAGGGCAGGAGTCTGCCCACCGGCCATCTTACCACCCCCACAACCTGACAGTCACTGAGGTGGGGGCTGGAGGACTGAAGGCCCCGTCAGTCCTGACCCTGGCAGGGAGGGGAGGGCCCGGGAGGCTGGGCAGCGCGTCCAGGGTCAGCCACTGGATCAGGCGGGGACAGGTCTCCACGCAGAGGCAGGATGGAATGAATGTGGGAGGGAGTGAAGGACGGAAGCAAGGATAGTGAGGCGAGGGTGGGGATGAACCAGAAAGTCCACGCGAGTGAATGGAGGTGGGAATGAGTGAGGTGAGTCAGGGTGCGGATGAAGGAAGGACAGGTGTGTGTGTGTGTGTGAAGCAGGAATGATGGAGGTAGGGTTGAGTGAGGGTGTGAATGAATGAGGGAATGAACAGGTGAGGGTGATGAAGATGGCAATGAACGAATGAATGAAATGGGAATACAAGAATGAACAGGTGAGTGGGTGAAGTGTGCTCAGCTCTCACAGGGTCCCAGCCTAGGGCAAAACAGGGCCTGGCTGGGGACACTCCAGGAAGTGTTGGGCAGTCAAGACTGACAGGGGACCATGTGTGCAGTCAGTGACATCACACACAGAGGACAGTGGGCAGCGGCATCCTGGTCACCTGACCCTGTGCATAGAAGTGGGCAGGGGAGCTTGCCTAGTTGGGACCCCCCATTGGCATGGAGGCCCCCACATGCATGGCATCTAGAGCCGGATGGCCCCCCAGGTCCCACTCCCTCTTCCTGGAGGAGGGGTTGGACTGTACTGCTCAGGGGTCTGGGAGCCAGAGTTGGAGAAGGGCTGTGGGTACAACCTGGGGGAAACAGCCCCCAAGCCAGCCCTACACCCCCTGCCCCTCCCTGGGCTGAGAGAGGCAGGTGTGACGCAGGTCTGCTGAGTCATCACCCAGGTATCAGCCGAAGGAGGCTTTTGTGTCAAGGATCCACGTCAGTGACCCAGTGGGAGGGCTGAGGGGCTCTCAGAACCACCTCCAAGGTATGTGTGGGGGGAGGTGGTGACTGGAGAGGGATGACCCTTGGCTAGACAACCAAGATGACCACACACCGTCCTCTGGGGTCCAGTAGACAGCCTGCCCAGCTCATCTCTAGGGAAAGCCCCTCTGCACCCCCAGCAACCTGCCCTCCCTCAGGAGGATGTGAGGGCAGATCCCAGGATCCAGAGCAGGCAGTGTAGCCCACCCCTCTATAACAGCGCCCCCCAAAAGCTAGATACAGGGGACTCTAGCTCACCCCATTGTCATGGTACTGTCACACGCTGGAGCCTGGGGCCCCAATCCCTCATTGCTCCCTCCCCCTATAGTACACTTCTGACCAACCACTGATCAGAGAAAACACAGCAGCTCCATCAGTACTCTGGGGACCTGAGAGTCTGACTAGAAGGTAACCACCCCCCTGCTGACACTGGGCACTGCAGCATCACCTCTCCCCCCCCACACACACCTGGGCACACTCTAACATTGGGCATCAGGCAGCCTGCTTGGGGTGGGGGGCAGTCACTGAGACTGTGGGGCAAGTCTGACAGCTGTGGGCAGGAGGCCTCCCTTCAGACCTGGGGCCATCAACTGCAGAGGCCCTGAGCAGGAGGGGGGCCCACGGGGTGTCCAGGGGAGAAGGGTTAGCAGTGCCCTGTGTTCCCCGGGCAAGTGGGTGGAGTCAGGGTGTACCAGGGCTGTGTAGGAGGCTGTGCAGTGGCAGCACGTGGGAGGAGGGAGGCAGTGGGCTGGGATCCGGGGACCCAGAGGCCTGCACTGCCCTGTACCTGGCAGAAAGGGCAGGGTGACTCAGCTGTGCCCTCTCTGCACATCAGGAGGGCTCTGTCATATGGCTGGCTGCAGCGGGGGGAAGCTTGCCTCAGCTTTCACTCATTGCTCCCTCCCATGCCAGTGGTGCCCACGGTCCACTCAAATCCCCTGGCTCTTCCACCATGGGGCCAGGCTGCCCTCCAGCTCTCCCTGTGCAGGAACGCCCAGGCCCCTGCCCTGGAGGAAGCAGAGGGCCAGCTGTCACACTCATCAGGCGGGGAACCGCCCCTCCTCATTGCTGCCGCAGTGGAACCCAAGCGGGAAGGAAGCCAGTCCTTGGTCACATGGCCAGTGAGATGCAGCCGGGGTTCGGGTGGGGCTGATGAGAGAAGGGCTTTGTCTTGTGGATGTACGTGTGTGTGTGTGTGTGTGTGTGTGGCACTTCTCGGGGCGTGGACTGGGATGTAAGTGTGTGGCACCCCCACTCCCATTCCCCACGCACAGGAAGCATGCAGGACGTGACGTGAACGTGAGCCGTGTGGAGGGGGAAGGTACCACGAATGGAAGGACTTTACTGTAGGAGCGTGTGCGCTGTGTGTGGCGTGAGGTCTGGGGGCGGCGTGTGTCGAACCTCTTGGCAGCCCTGGGCACACGGATGCACTAGCCGCCTGAGAGGCAGGAAGGAGCCACTGGCCCGGGCTCGGCAGCAGGTTCCTGATGGCATCAGCCGCGCGGATGGGAAACAAGAACTCATGCAGAGCAGGGCTGTATTTCCAGTCACCGTTTCCTGGGCACACGGGGAGTGCGCAGGCAGTGCGCAGCTGCGGGCTGGCCCTGCGTCCACCTGGGCTGCTCGTGGCAGGGGTTACAGTGACCCAGGGGGGTCTGGGGCAGGACCTTGGGGCTGTACTTCCTGTGCACTGTGAGCTCACAGCGGCACACCCCAGACTTGCTGATGGTGAGGACAGCACCCCCACTGGGCCAGCGCGCCTGTGGGACCTGGGGGAGCAGGGCCCAGGAGACAGCCCTGAATGTGTGTTCACAGACCGTGGGCTCTGGGGGTCACTCCCAGAAGCAGGGGCCGGCAAAGCCGGGCCAGCGCTGCTGCCCGCTGAGGGGCTGGCTCGTCTCCTCGTGCCACGGTGCCAGTCACTCGGTCAGCCCCCAGGGACCCGGCCACTGTGCTGGCAGGACCGGCACATCAGGGGGTCACGCCGCCCCCACGGGGCCTGTCAGCTGTCACTTTGAGCGGCTGCCGATGAGGATGGCAGAGGGGGGCGCACAGGGGCTGGGCACTCGTGGGGGCCTTCTGTCTTGACCCCGCCCCCCAGTGCCCGCCTCTGCCTCAGGAAGGCGGCATGGAGCAGGCGCAGCTGGCCCAGCTCTCCGGGGCTGAAGCAGGGTTGCCTCTCGGCAAAGTCCAGGACGCCCTCGAAGCATGCGGCAGCCTTCTCCCAGGCGCCCCGGGCCTCCTCCACGTATGCGGGGCCGGCTCCCTGCCCGGCCGCCGGCAGTACCAGGGCCCGCTCCAGAACCACGCCCTCGGTCTCCCGCCCAGCGCCCGCCCACTCCCCGCCCTCACGTTTCCGGCCCTGGCTGCCCACAGGCCCGGCGCCGTCCTTCAGGGGCTGCGACATGGCCTCTGGGATGTGGGCGAAAGCCTCGCTCTGCGGCAGGGTCCGTGGGCGCCCGGCCACTTCGACATCGTCCTCCTCCTCCTCTGAGCAGCCGTCGGCAAAGGCCGCGGCCGGCCAGAGCTTCCTCCAAGCGCAGCGCAGCACGGCGCTGGGGACGGCGCCCCAGGCACAGGCCACGGTGAGCACAGCGTCGTGGAGGCTGTAGCGGGGGTGGACGTCCTGCAAGGGGGCGGGCGCGCTGACGAAACTCCGCAGGAAGGCCCGCCGGACGCCCTGGTCCATGGGCTGGAGCAGCGAGGCCACGCCGGCGGGCAGGAAGACGGTGAAGATATTGTCGGAGGCCAACGCGGCCTCGGGCGGGTGCGCCCGGGAGTGGTCCAGCAGGAGGATGGCTTTGCCATCGGCGGGCAGGCCCACGGTCCGGAAGTGCTCGCGCACGGAGGGCACGAAGACGTGGTGGAACCAGTCAGCGAAGATCTCCTTGTCTACCCAGGCGTGGCCCTGGGCCCGGTAGGCCACGGGCAGGTGCTGGAGACCCTGGAGCACCCGGGGGCCGCGGCACTTGCCCACCACCAGGGGCTTGACCTTGTGGGAGCCCGCGGCGTTGGCGCACACGAGGACGGTCAGCCGGTCCCTGCCCTGCTGGAGGCCGGGCGCGGGACGGCCCTCGGGGGCGGGGCGGGGCAGGCAGTGCCACAGGAGCCCGGTCTCGTCGGCGTTGTACAGCTGCTCCGGGCTCAGCGCGTGCTCCGCCACCAGGCTCCGGAAGAAGCCACAGAACTGCTCCGCCGCCTGGCGATTGGCCGCCTGCTTCTCGCCGGCGGCGTCCAGCTTCTTGATGCCGTGCCGGGCCTTGAAGCGCCAGAGCCAGCCACCCGAGAAGACGCAGGGCTCGGTGAGGCGCATCTGCTCGTAGAAGCCCTTGGCCTTCTCGATGAGCATGGGGCCCGAGACGGGCACGCCCTCGGCGCGCTTCACCAGGAACCACTCGTAGAGCACGCGGTCCAGGTGCTCCAGCTTGGGCGTGTGCAGCGTGCGCCTGCGCTCCAGCGCCTGCTGCGAGTCGGAGCCGGCGAAGAAGCGCAGCAGCTGGGCCTTGTGCGCCTTGATGTCGTACAGCGTGGACATGCCCACGTTGTACTCCTGCGTCAGTGCCTTGCGGCTCTCGCCCTTCTCCAGGCGCGCGCAGATGTCCATCTTCTCCTTCAGCGTCAGCACCACCCGCTTCCGCTTCGCCCCGCGGCCCCTCCCTGCCACCGCCTGGGAAGCCATGTGCCGGCCAGCCCGAGCCAGCCCCCAGGGGAAACGCCCCGCCGGGCTGCCACGTGTCACCGCCAGTCTTGGCGGGCTACCGACCCCTCCCTCAGCTGCCCCAACGCACAGACCGGCCACCAGCTCTCCCCTGGCAAAGGAGCGGCCCCAGGTCTCCCCTGTGACCGGCTCTGGACGCCTCAGTGGACACTTCTCCCAGGTCAGTCACGGTCAGCAGTGTTCTCGGAGGTCACTTTCCAGGCCCACAGCACTCTTGCCCGACCTGGCGAACTGGAAAAAAGGGGAGGGGGGCAGAGAGAAGAGGTCACAGAGGAACGACCGGACACCCGGGAGCTTCCCCCACACCAGCGGTCACTGTGTCTCCTGGTGCCCGTGCACCCCGGGCAATGCCCCCAGGGCACACCTGCCTCCCAAGCCCAGGCCCTGCTGCCAGCTCCTGCAGCGGGAGAGGGCAGTGGAGCAGAAGCCAGCAGCCCTCTGAGGCCGCAGCTCTAAGGAAGAGGGAGACGCGCTGTTCCCTGCCTGGGCCCGCTTCCCCATTTTTATAATGGGGTGGGGGGAGGCTGGGCCTCTGGGCGCCAACGTAACGCGCAGCCCTGGAAGACAACCACACCACCACCTAGGAAAAGGGGCGAGAAGCAATGTAACAGCGCGACCAGGCAGAAGGGAGGGCGGGCTCCACCCTGAGGCTGCAGCTCTCAACCCAGAGGCAAAGGCTGAAACGCTGGCGGGTCCCAGAGAAAAGGAGGGTGGGCTGCACCCCCGGTTCATGATGGTGGGTGGGTGTGTCTGGGGCATGCGGATGAACAGAGCCTGGTATGGGGTTGAGCCCAGGGGTCTGGAGGGCGGGGCAGGGACAGGTCCCGGGTCCCCTGGGGTGGACGGAGGAGAGGGGGGCGTGGCCGCCATCAAGACAGAGCCCAGCCTTTGGGGCTCTGCACCTTGCCGCGGGGACAGACTGCTTCGGAGGCCATGTCTTGGCGCGGGGCCTCGTTGGGGGCTGGAAGCCCTTTGAGCAGAGGGAGCGGCACGGGCCCGTCCGGGTTTCTCCCGGGCCAGTCTTTCCCGAGGCTCAGCGTGCAGGACGGGCCGGGCTGGGAGTGTCAGGGCCGAGGTTGGGGGTGACGGGGACCCTCCATTTCGGGGAGCTCTGGGCAAGGGGCGGGGGCCTACAAGTTCAGATACAAGTCCCGGGTGGAGGGACGGGCAGTCCCCGAGCCCGCAGCCGGGGAGAGAAGGCCAGCTCTTGGGAAAGACATGCCCGCCCGGAGACCCCCCCGACCCTCTCGGCCCGGGGACGGGGACCGAGCGTGGGCGCCGGACACCCGACGCGCGCCGGGGCCCCACTCACCCTCCAGACCCCGCGCCGCCGCACCGGCCGGAAGTGCCTCACTCTTGCCCTCCGCCGGTCCCCTCCTCCCCGCCGCCCCCCTCCGGCCATTTCCGGGGGCGCTCTAGGCACGCTGGAGGACTCGGCCTCTCTGTGGCATCTGGGAAGGCGGAGCCTCCGGGGACGCACGGCGGGGGAGGCCTGGGGGCGCCGTGGCTAAGCGCTTGGCTACGAACCCAGAGGTCGCGGGTTCTGACCCAACTTCGGCTCAGCGGGGGACCGGCGTGGCCGTCCGCTCCCTGGCCGATTTTGGCCTTGGCGCGTCTCCGAAGCCCCCAGGCAGTTCGTGGGGACCCAGAAGCCCTGGGTTGGGGGTTGGGAGTAGGCTGCAGGGAAGTGGGAGACGGGAGCGCAGCCGTGACCCCCAAGATTGAGTCTCGCTTGGCCGCAACCCAGGCCCCTTGACTTTCAATTTCTCCTTTTGTGATTGGGCATCGGGGCCTCGGGCCGCAGGTTTGGGGGTGGGGGGAAGGGAAAGGCACAGACAGCGTTGGGACCTCGGGGAGCCGGGATCACTTGGGAGGCACCAGGTCTGGGGCGGCCTGCGGGAAGCGCATCCCACCCACCCCCCGCAGAGGCTCCCCCCAAGGGCGCGGATGGGGTTTGGTCTCCAGTCACGTGGCTGCTCTGGCGTGGGGAGACTTTGGGGACCTCGGAATGGGGCTGGTGTGATCTGACAGTGGAAGGGGGAAATATGGCGG